>BFEA01000019.1:858882-871554 GCA_003427395.1 Chara braunii | reverse complement strand
TATATATATATATATATATATATATATATATATATGTATATATATATCGTCACAAATAAAACTGCCCGGTAAAAGCGTAGGCAGAGAGAGAGGAGAGAACAACAAACAAGGGGCTATATATATATATATATGTATATATATCGTCAATATATATATATATTATTTTTTATTTTTTGAAATTTAATGTGGCGACGAGATAAAAGTTCTCTATTTTATTTTTATGCAAAACATAGTTTTTTTTTATATTTGAATTTTTTGTTTTACTTATTTTTTTGTTATAACTTTCTCTGGTCCGTTAATGGTCACGCTGCCTGGGAAAACATGGTGATCCAGGCGGCCCGGTTGATAGCCTATTAATAAATATAATAAAATATTATTGAAATGTTACCATTAATCACGATCTAGTATACATCTCACATAGATGCTGATTTTTTTTTTAATTTTCAAAGGTTTTTGTAGTTGTTATTTATTGTATGTTTGCGCCTTAAAGTTTTAAAATTTTATAAGTTAGTTTTCAATATATTATGCGCGCATTAGAAAATGATCCATCACTTTTTTTTTTTTTTTTTTCCATCTGATACCGTTTAATTTTTTATGATTTATTGTTTTTTATTAGTTGCATATGCTTCGCTTACGTTTCTTTCATGTTTCTTATTCCGGTCGATCAATTGATGTACAGCTAATTGGTGAGGTTTTTCCTTTTTGTAATATTTACATATACGTTATTATAAGCGCTTGTAACTTTTATTTTCTAACCTCTATTGCCACTTTTTTTACTTACTTTCATTTCTTTTATACTTGTTTATACTTATTTTCTACTTATTTGCACTTTTGTTTTTTTAACAGCGTATTGTTTTTAAATTATAAATTTTTTGCACTGTAGATTTCGGCGAACTGTTTATATAAATATAAAGTAGTGATATTAGTGTCTTTATCCATCTTATTTACACTTTAGAAAGTACAACTGAAATTTTAACTCTCACTTTCGCTCTTACTTTATTCATCGAAATTGTGCGTACTTCACAAATTGTGCGTATTTCACAAATATTGGATTTATGTACTTTGTCAACAGTGTGTATATGTGCGGCTTTGTCAAACATGTATTGTATGTATGATATATCATGTGATAAATTCATAAATCTTACAATGTCTGTATAAATATTTATGAAAGAAAATTACTGAAAGGTGTGATCTTATTTTTTTTTTTTCAATACTATATCAAGTAACGAAGACTATTTATATAAGTTTATTTGGAGTATTGTTGTTGGAACCACTTAAGTTTGATAGTCGGTAGAATGTGTAATAACGAGCAGTAATGTGAACCAATGGACAAAGTGGCTACAACGATTGTGCACTTAGACATAACCCGCCTTTATGTTTTGCGTGTGGAGAAGAGGGACACTACTTTAACCTCTGGCAGTGCCAGAATATGAGATGCGGATGAAGGTCATCACATTATGTCAGATCATCGTCTTCAAACGATGCCCGTTATGGAAAATCGTACTCCCAGAAAAATTATCATCATTGGCCGAGCTCATAAGATCGTAAGGTTTAGTCACAGTTACAAAAGATGGGGCAGAATGAGTACATCGATATTGGTTGTCTAAAAGAAGAGAGAAAATAAACGAAGAGACAAGCGGAGGCGGCGACAAAGCAAACAGAGGTGGAAAAAAAAGTTATGAGAAATAAGGCATAAAAGTCAAGAAAGCACAAACACATAGGGAGAAATACATAACAATGAAGAAATATATGAAGATGTAATTTGTATTTTTGATGAGCGACTTCAAATAAAAGTTGTGTTCTCGCTTTGTTGAAACAATTATTGAGGGACATAAACAATTGAAGGAGAAAAATAAGAAGGAGGTCAGTTACACATCACACGACTTTTTGTTGACATACAACTACGAGAGGAGTAGAACGGAAGAGTTAACCGCACAGACCAAAAAGCTGAGTTGGAAGGAAAAACACAAACAAGATTCAAATATATATGTGGAAGACAATTCGCCCATAAAGCAGTTATCGAAGTCTACACCACGAGGAATGTGTTTGAAATTGGAAAATAAAACCATGATAAATCTGAAATGAGCTATAAAGGGTGGATCGCCAAAACTTTTCCTACCATAATATAATATAGCTCTTCAAAACTAAGAAAATTTCGATAGCGTTTCTTGTAGAAAACATGTCTTTTCAGAATTTATACAAATCTAAATATTAAATTCAAAATAATTCTGACTTCACAAAGTCAAATTTTGTCTAACTTCATGATTCAGTAAAAAAATTGGCAGCACTTCCCTAGAAAGGTAGGATTGTCATATTTTAACTAAGCCATGTATAATCTTAGACAAAAGTTGAACTTTGAGATTCAAAATTTGACAAACTCTTTGGTTTTGTAGAAATTTTGGCGGCGCTTCCCGTAGGAAAAGTAGTTTTCCAAAATTTGTACAGCGTCAAGTAAAATAAATTATCCGAGAAAATGAGATAATTAAAACTAAGTAAAATAAACTTGACTCGAAAAATGCAGGAATTGAACTAACTCCTATAGCTCCAGCACGTAGACAACACTAACAGACTACCCTACTTAGCAACAAAAATAGACAGAGCTTCAACAAAAATAAGACATTGCTAGGAAGCATGTCATGTCAACAACTCATTGAGCCATTTCGAAAACAAGGGGTTTGTTTATCCAAAGTTTTTATCTTTTGTTTGTCCTTATTCACAAAGACATAAGTCTTGTATCTTATTTAGTTCATTTTTAACTTTCCAAGTTGTTCTCGGTCAAGCCCCATGCAATCTCACTGACTTAGCAAGGCGACCGAATCAGTCAGAAGGACCTCATCTCCAGCCCAGTTCAATGTCTTAGGCAAACAAGCAAGGCGACCGGATCAGTCAGGAGGACCTCATCTCCAACCCGAGTTCAATGTCTTAGGCAAACGAGCAAGGCGACCGGAACAGTCAGGAGGACCTCATCTCCAGCCTCAGCTCAATGTCTTAGGCAAACGAGCAAGGCGACCGGATCAGTTAGGAGGAACTCATTTCCAGTCCCAGTTCAATGTCTTAGGCAAACGAGCAAGGCAACCGGATTAGTCAGGAGGACCTCATCCCCAGCCCCAGTTCAATGTTTTAGGCAAACGAGCAAGGCGACCAGATTAGTCAGGAGGACCTCATCTCCAGCCCCATTTATATCATCACAAGCAGACATTGTAGATTTCATTTCAAGGAAAATAAAGTTAAACATGCATAATATTTTTTCTCTGATTTGGTTGAAATCCTTAATTAAAGTCAAGGAAATATACAAAGCCAAAATTCAGTCAAGCTGAATGAAGGGTGATGTAGGTAGGGGTATACGGGATCCTAAGGGAGACCTTGTCAGCCTACCTCAAGGTTCACCGCCCCCAGAGTCCCGCCTGAACTCTGGCAGAGCTCCCGCAATCGGTGGGGTGGACCTCCCAGAGAGGCCTTGGCACAGATTACGGGTTTCAATCCCGCCTACCGCCTTCCTCTCAGAACCAAAAGACTAGACTGAGAGTGAGAAGGACAGAAGGAGAAATATTCAGACACTCAGATACGAGAGGGGTCCTCTCAGACTCACGTGAGAGGGCCTTGATCTCTTCAAACGCCTGAGGGCCCCGCAATGGTAGCCAAAAACGCAGAGGAGATGACTAACCCATGTGCAAATGCAGATCAAGCGGCACTCTGACTTCCAAACTGCAATGATAGCCTCCTTTCACAAAGCTTAGTAACTCCCTTAAACTGCAGCGTCGTCACTTCTGGTCAAACTGTTGCTACGCTGCTTGAGATGGTCGTGTACGAGTAGAACAAACCGTCACCAACAATCAACACTAAACTCGACACCACCTCACAACCATTCTTCCTTCGATCAACAACACTTACTCAGTCCTCAGTGATCTGTAGCCTGTGCAATGACAATTATCCCCGTGTTACGCAGTGTTGATCATCATGATGCAACCAGTACAACAACATAACGAGCCCACGGTAGGCCTTGCAACTGTACTAGCAGCAGTACAACCATCCGTAATAGCAACAAGAACTGTTGTAGAAAAAACGTCGACAAGGTAGCACAGTCGGTCGCATAGCCAAGGCATAGTAAAAGACACCGCAATGGTCAAACTGCCCGATGACCCACGGTACCTCAGTCCCACAATACCACAAACATCCTTAACATCATTAGTTCGTCTTGCCAGGTACATAGCTGTTCAACTTTTTTTTCCCATCTTGCTTATTCCTTTCTTTATGAGAAACTGATCCTCTATCTTTCTTGCTAGCAATACTGCAGCGTCGAGACCATGGCTTACTTTCAGATGATTACAAACAACAGGTACAGGTAAGTTCGATCTTCTCTTCTTGCTCTCTGCCCTTAGCACATAAATGCACATGGCCGTCCACTTGGCCAAGTTCATTTAGAAGAGTGGTAAGTTTCCCGTTGAGATCCGGATGGTCTTCCTCCTCTAGACACGGTCCCTTGTTCCACGGCTCATTCTGAGTTGCCAGTTTGACTTTTAGAGAGAGTCTCACAGACTCTCACATTCGCACCTGCTGGCAGCCCTGCAGTCTGGCACATAGCCCGACGTTCGATTCATTCTCGCATTGCCAGCTTTGGTCTTCAAGGTAAGCTAGCTCTCTCTCTCTCTCTCTCTCTCTCTCTCTCTCTCTCTCTCTCTCTCTCTCTCTCTCTCTCTCTCTCTCTCTCTCTCTCTCTCTCTCTGCGTTCCCTCATCCGATTCTAGATTTTCTTGATCTCGCTCCCCTCAATGCACCTAGCCACTATGGCGGTCGCGTTCAGACACATCCACAACGTTGAGAACTAAATTAGACAACCACAAGCGAACCCGGTGAGACACTCTGCCAGATGAGTGCGACCTCGAGAGCCGACGCAGGCAAGGCAGACCAACCTTAGCGAAGGAGCAACAACAAACAAGTCACTCTCAGCAACATGAGCATGCGTACCCCGAAGGCAAGCTGCACGACGATGGCGATGACCGTGGCTCACACAGTGAACACTAGGGACACAAATGTGATGGAGACAGACTCTACCCTGACAGTCGAAACATGGCCACCACAAGTCCAACTGCGAAGTGGATAGTGACCACCACGACAGATGGATCTGCCCTGCTACTTCTGTAAAGGAAAAATAACGAATCTCCATCGAAAACGCAGGTAGGTTCATTTCCCCTCGCATAGTTACTTTTTCCTCACGCAGCTCCCGCTCACCGCACCGTAGTTTTTGTTGCTCCCCCTTCCAGTCCGTCTTCACCAAGGTGTTCGCCGCCTCCCATAACCTCAGTACAAGCTTATATCCTTCCCGATTCCATCGGGAATCGGATGAGATCTTTGTTTTTAGCCCTCTCGTGCTCGTTGTTGCTCAAGGTCCTCGCCACCCTAGTTTTTTCCAGTTGTTGCTCAAGGTCCTCGCCACAACAGATGGTGGGTGGCGGACTGTGAACCCACAACGAGCCTCGCCACCCTAGTTTTTTCCTCCTCGTGGGTCTGGCTCCCACCGGCTCACGTGTGCTCAAGGTCCTTAACTGCCGCGACGACCACCCGTGTCCGACGACGTAGCAGCCGAGTCAGGCCCGTCGGTCCTGACGTCGGCCTCGAAACCGATCACCAAGTCAAACTTTGAAGACATAAAAAAAAAAGTAGGAATAATAAAAATAAAAATAACAAAATAAATATAAACGCAGGGTAATCACAGTAAAAGTAAGGGGATTAGGGGCCACGCGTCCCTCTGGCCGGCGATACCGTGCACACCTAGGCCCGGCATGGTTGCACCCCGCCGTTGACACACCGCACGCGCCACTCACCCGGGCAAGGACTTCAGCTCTCACCCTCGAGCGCGCCGCCACCTTCGAAAGAGACCACATTGGCGTGACTTGCAAAAAGCACGCCAAATACCCTTGTAAGGGTATTTGGTACGACACCGTAACAACTAAATAATCAAAAAATAAAAATAAGTTATTTGTGGAGATGCATGCTGGATGACAAATTATCTAAGTATTTTAGCGGCAAAGAGGTTGCCATAATCTTCCCTTTATCCCTCGTGAGTAGTCACTTGTGTCAACGTATTGAGCATCTGGTTGAGCAGCGTATCTAAAGGTGTGCAATCCAGCCCACCCCTGTGCCCCAAGCCTATGCTAAGCCTGCCAGCCCTGCATTTTCTTTATCCTCGCATGCAACTAGCCTTACATCCAATTGATCTGGCTGATCAAGAGCCATTTTAAGGACAAGCCCCAAGGTCCTCATAAATTATTTAATGTTACAGACAGGACGGCGATCACGGTCACGATTCAATTCGAATCTGCAAAAAATATTTATAAACGGTCTGGTATGCGTCTCTTATAGGGCTGGCCTGCCCAACACGACCTCCCTTAGCGCAGCAAACAGAACCAAGGACTTGCGGCAAAGCATGCATGTACTAGTCTGAGTCGGCTGGCATGGTGACCGTGACCCGTGTGCTTCGTCCATGACCCTTCTAAGGCTTCGCCCGTCTCCCATCAGCTTGCTGCCCAGGAATAATTTCGACTCTCAAGGTTGAGGGCTCGCAACAACCCATATCGAGAGGACTCTCAAGACAAAACTCACTTCCTCACGATAAACGCAATGCAGAGGGTAGATAAGGATGAGATCAACGTACCTCATAATGCTGCCCCAAACCACAAATTTCTCACCAACAACTTAACGTGGATTTATGATGACCGGCCCTTGCCTTGGCACAACAAACAGCGAAATGCATTTCCACCTCAACTTAAATGTCACATCAACGAATTCTCATCATCCAGCGTACACCCCAATGTCACCACATAGCCTTTCTGGCACGCCCACACGACCCTGGGCCACCTCACATTCAACACATAAGCGTTATCACTGCCCTGCCCCACCATCATAAGCGAAACACCGAATAGCTATTGCGGAGAACAAACAAGTGTAGTTTGAACTAGCTCTAATACCAAATTGCAAGGAAAAGTAGCAATACCGAAATGACAGATTCCAGATGCAAAATCATATTGAAAGCCAACAAGTCTCAAACAGTCCAGAAAGCAGAAAATGCACTGATATTACATCAATAGAGAACCAAGGCACTGAATCCGAGTGTCAATGAGAGCATACTCTCGCCGTCACCAACATAAGTATCCAAAGTCCTTCCCCTACATGACGCTCAACGCCCAAACTACTATGACGTAACTACTTCCAGCCTACGAATTGACAATGTTGTTGTTGACGTCAATAGCAAAACCGGAGTACATGAAGATGTCAGCCCATGCAGACTATCGCCGAAACCAGGTATATGCCCTCACGTCAATCTCTCTCTTTCTCTTCCTCGACTCTCACCCACTTCTCCTTCCTCGTACACCAAGAGTCGAAGACCATCACTACCTCTTCCTGTACAACCAATCTCGGTCGGTTATGGAGGCCGCGCTATGGCGTTGCCCTCAACAACGCCGTGCACACACGACTGCACGTGCCCGAACACCTTGCCTTAGCGCAACCTACAACACGCGAGCGCAGGCTCAAGCAGCGCTGCCGCACAACTGGCAAGTACACGAATGACTTGCCAGGTAGCGAGCACTTTCCTATATGAAAAGTGTCTGGCCTAGTGTGCTGCCTGGCTTGGTTGGGCCTGCGCCCAGAAGCTTCCGGTAGGCCCTGTGCAGCTGGGCCTCTGCACCACGCTGTTATTGCCCTGGGCCCCATTCGGTTGCGCCTCCCAATTGCGTGTCGTGCTTCCTGTTTTGGGAGCGGCCCAGGGCCTGCTTCCATATTTTTTTCGAGAGAGGACTAGAAGGCTGAAACAAAATGTTGCTGACCGTGGTCTGGGTTCCCTCAACCAGCTGACGCGAAGCAACTGTCTGAACCCTAAACGCAAAATTGACAACAAGGGGCCTCTTGTAAGTTTATGAGGCCCGCCTTCACTTAGAGCGGGCACACATTGCAAAATGAGCCCCTTAGGCCTACCGAGGAACCAAATCCTTGCAGATAGAAACATTTAATAGTAATAACAGTGGGTTTAAGAACTTGTGTGTATTGTTTATGTCCATTATGTAACGCGTCAAGTTTTAGCGAGCGTTGTTGTGTATATCTTTTATAATTTTGATAGTATTCCAGGGTACATTATTTATTTATTTATTTATTTATTTTAAATCAGGTCCTTATGGCCCCGGCTCCATTTCCATTCTGGGGAGCATCAGTCCGGTTCCTATTCCACCGGCAAGTCAGAAAAATATTACATCATGAACCCACTCAGGCTTCCTTCCGTTCGGCCGAAGGAACCCTGAACAACATTGATTACTCCACCTGCGTGAAGGATTGACTGTCAGCTTGCCTTTCCTTCTTCTTTCCTTTCAGGACTACTGCTTAAGCATGTCGTATAAACAATAAAAACAAGAAAGAACAGGACGCCATGGAAGCTAAAGTATTTGAATCCAAGCTCCACTCATTATGTGGCCTGTGATAGAGTTGGTCCTTCTGCTGACTGAGAACTCTGCCTCCTCCTCCCTGTTTCTGAATTGTGTCAGTCCTTCCACCTAATGCGAGAGTCGATTATCTCCGCCACTCTGCTCCTTGCAAGCCACACCTTAGTAAAGTTTGCCTTGATTTTTTCATGTTGCTCTATGTCATCCGGCATAGATTGTCTTGTCTTATGCCATTTGCAAAGAATCTCAGCCTGTATCAGGGTCTTCGTCTCCGCCCATACCTTTTCCCTTGGAGTCGAGAGTCCCTCAATAGTTCTGCAGCACCTTTCCTTCCAGATGGACCACAGCGTCGTCTTTCGGATCATTCCAAACCATATTTTCTCTGACTTATGAAATTGGGCAGGGATGCTAGTCCATAGAAGGAGTTGGACAGGATGTTCAGGGAGGGGAATCTGGAAGAGGGAGTCCCATAGATCCGAGGCTCTCGCCCAGTATTCGGTTGCCTCTCTACAGCGTATCAGATAATGTAATATATCTTCATGTTTATTTTATGAACAGACCGTGCATAGATCTGAGCTGTTAGGATCGTTCTTCTTTCTTCTGATATGTAACCACTGGTTAACTGGTAGAGCTACATATGTGATGAGCCATTGGAGGCTCCTAATTTTGACTGGACGAATTGTCTTAAATTTTTTCCATGGTATTTGTGAAATCTGACTGGCGTCTTGGCCTATTAACTTCTGCCATCTGTTCTTGATCGTCGAATCCGGGTCTTTTGTTTTGAGGAGTAGATTGTACCCCAGTTTAACAGTGTATTCCTGAATGGGGATATACGTTTTGGGACTTCTGGTTCTGTCAGGTATCCAAGCCCACTCTGCTGGGTCAAATTCCAAATTTTGAATCGCCGTATCTACTCTAAATATTGTTTTTGGCCATGATCTCAGCACCCTTACTTTTCTTAGTACAAAGGGGTTAAGGACTGTTCTTTCTACCTCTTGATTCAGGATTGATGGAAGGCCTTGCGTCGAGGAGGTAATTGGGAAAGAAGTGAACACCGCCAGGGTATCCGATCCTTGCTGTTTATGGGAGAATTGATAGGCCCTAGACGGAGTCAACTCCTGTATCCTCACTCCCCATTCGCCCGATTTCCAGGTTGAGACTTCAGTCAACAGATCCTTCCAGCCTTCAGGAAAGCTGTTGATAATAAATTGTAGATTATCGTCTTGCCGGTGACAGCCTTTCAGTTGGGAGGCAAGTTCCTGTTCTGTCACCCAGTCCTTTCTCTTGTCATTCCACAGATGACTCACTTTCCAAACACCATGTTTGATCCAAGATAACCATCTCCTTCCTCTAGGGTTAAGGGATAATTGGTGGTCACCTTCGTCTCTCACCCACGGATTACTAAACAGAGGTTGCCTCAGAACCTCGTCTTTGGATTTGGGTTTACCCACCTTTTTCGGCATGACTCCCCGCCATGTCCGTAGCAGTGCAGTCCAATAGGGTGTAGGAGGCCTGACTACGTTTGGGTCAGTTCCTCTTCGTTGATTTCTGCGTCCTGTATTCAGAATCCAATCCTTCGACATCACCCAGAACAGACCGGACATGTTTGCTGGTTTGGATATAGGTGCTAGGCCCCTGATGCTATCCAAAGCCAGTTTATTCCAGGCCGTGCCTGGTTTTGTCAGTAGTTTGATCACCTATTTAACTTGTAAGGCTTTGGTTTCCTGTTTGGGGTCTATGATACCTAGGTCTCCTTGGGCTGGTTTCCTTGTGATGTAGTGCCAATTTTTGATTTTTTTGCTTTAAAGTTTGAGATAATTTTGAAAAAATCCTTGTAGATTTTGCACGTTGGAACAAATTAGCTGACATTTGAATACATACGCAATGAATGTTTCATTCGTTCAAATTTTATAAATGCAACATTAATTTTTATGTGGTATTATATGTCACATGTGTTAAAAATTGCGACCTCACTGTATAATTATACTTTTGCCTGTCACCTTACACAACCTATATCCTCAACTTTTTGGTTTCCTTCACTACCATTCTTACATAGATGTGTGTTATGTCCTTTATTACTTATATCGTACCCCAATAAATTGTCATACACATTACATGACCCTAACTAACTTGCTCACCAAACCCTTTCGACTTCCACGTTTCACACCATTCACCCTTACCCCTTTACCTTTTTCTTCTTTCTGATGTATGATTGAGTAAGACGGGTGGGTGTTGGACTGATGTAGTGGTGTCAAGTCAAAACTCTCACTACACCTAAATTAAATCATGCACTTTTTTTTTATCACTTTTTTCCCACAGGTTTACCCCCCTTCCAACATCGAATATGTCTTTCCCCGTCACCTTAGCTCAGTACCCCGTCACCCGTACAATAACATGTCATGAATCTCATACTTACAATTTTCTCTCCTTCTCCATCTTTGCATATGTCATAAGTGATGTATGCAAAATAATCGGATATGGTACTTGAGGTGTAAAGAGTCTCGATGTACTGGTAGCCACATTTTGGCGTAACATATACATTATGAAGTGTTGCAAGTGCTCAAACATTGATTTCAACGATGCAAGATCAAGCAGGGTGACAAGCTGGTATGCATTAGGGAGCAAGACAAACGGTTGTTGATACGTGGGAATGTTTGTATATGATGGACTCAATTTATATTTTTGGTGAGACCCAATGTGTTACAAAAACTATAAAGGATGATCTGTGAAGCCACACAATAAATTGGTTTATTATTGAAATTGAAGCATTTGTGGAGGCTTTTAGTGATGGATTGTGAAGGTGATCAATTGCATGATAAGAAACTTGCGCATGTTGTATAACATTATGTTAATATGAGTAAGAGTAATTGTGTTTTTTGAAATTTGCTCTTCATTTTGAGTATGAAAATATGATAAGTAGTATGATTGCTTTCTTATTTCCTCAAATATCGGTATTCATAGTGGTGCTTGTATGCGTTTTTCCACCCATTATGATGATCAATCCAATGTATGTGAATAGGATGTACTATAAGTACCGGCTCATATCCACCACCTTGTTTTTCCCCCATCAGGATTGTCGCTCATGTTATACGTATCTTAAACGTTATCTGACTGTAAAAACTTATTTCCTGCCTTATTCCCTATTTTTGCCTCTCGAACAGTTGCTTGTAATCCCTAGACCCTTTGTACCCAAGTGTTAGCCACAAACATTTTGTGAGGTTTGGAAACGAGAACAACATATACCCAAGTGTTTGCCTGAGGCTTTGTCCACATAAGGTGCGTAGAGCAGAAGACCAACGAAAAAATACAATTATGATCGTTCTTCCACGATTTTGACCTTTGCGCTGCATGTATGGGAGCTGGTGAATAGCAACGAGACTCACAATCTATTCCTAAACCTTTTCATATCAGGAAGAAATGCGTTTAGCCTTTGCTCATCCGCCAACCCTCTTACGCACATTATCTTCGGACTTTTGAATGCTTATGCGATCGATTTGCCTCCTTTCCAGCGAAGTTGCATTCTCTCTTGACTGCCCCTTTCTTAACATTTTGTTTCACACGATGCATAAAAGAGGAGACCTAGGGAAGAAAGGCGCAGTTATGTTCGTTGTTCTTGAATTCCCACCTTTACGCCATGTGCTGGAAAACTTTTGAATTGCATTCCAAAAGCATTCCATGTCGGAAAGCAATGCATCTAGTCTTTGCTCATCCACAAGTCCTTTTGGGCTCCCTCTTCCTCTCATAATTTTTGAATTTTTGAAGGCTCATGCCATTGATTTGTACCCTTTTTTGTCAACTTGCGTTCTCCCTTGATTGCCTCTTTCTTTTTGTTTCTGGTGCATAAGTTCCCTCTTTGTCCTCTCTTATGCTTGCAACGGTGGATTCCTTGTTTTTGATCTGGAACACCCCTAATTTTCAAAAATCCTTGGAACCCCCCTTCAGCTGGTTTCTAACTCAAGTCCAACATAGAAAATAAATAAAAATAAAAATAAAAATAAAAATAAAAATTGAAGTAGATGTGTCCCAATGTTCCGTTGGTACCACCACATCGTGGTTGTACTCAATAAAGGAAACACACACACACACACACACACACACACACACACACACAACACACACACACACACACACACACACACACAGCGAGCGAGAGAGAGAGAGAGAGAGAGAGAGAGAGAGAGAGAGAGAGAGAGAGAGAGAACACACACACACACACACACACACACACAGAGAGAGAGAGAGA
>BFEA01000019.1:717162-728125 GCA_003427395.1 Chara braunii | reverse complement strand
GAGAGAGAGAGAGAGAGAGAGAGAGAGAGAGAGAGAGAGAGAGAGAGAAATGGTTAATAGTGAATGGTCTTGGACACTGCTAGTGTGCGTATTTTCTGTGTGTGTGTGCGTGTGTGTGTGTGTGTGTGTGTGTGTGTGTGTGTGTGAGAGAGAGAGAGAGAGAGAGAGAGAGAGAGAGGGATGGTAAGATTTTTAGTTTCATGGCTGAGTAAAGAGTGATTTTTGTTTGAGAAGCTGGAAGGAATGTGAAGTTTGGCCTTGTGGGCGAAGTACTTGGTCCATCAGGATGTGAAGGTGCCAGGATGCAATTCTTTCCACACAAATCACAAAACGACCATCTGCTGGAAAATCCCTTCCAATTCAGAAGTTCATATTCATCCACCTATTTAGTTTTATGGCTGAGTAAAGAGCGATTTTTATTTGAGAAGCTGGAACGAATGTGAAGTTTGGCCTTGTGGGCGAAGTACTTGGTCCGTCAGGATGTGAAGGTGCATGATCAAAAGTAGGTGGATGAATATGAACTTCTGAATTGGAAGGGATTTTCCAGCAGATAGTCGTTTTGTGACTTGTGTGGAAAGAATTGCATCGGAACTAGGACATGTCCAAGGCATGAGGAGGAAAGTGAAAGGTCTATGATAGTCTTTTGTCAGTTTCTGATCAGGTTGACTGAGTTTGGCGCCAGTCTCTCAAGTGTGTAACTGCTGGCATTCGCACACAATGTGTGCTTGTGACCATGGTGAGAAGTTTCTCTCATATGTTTTTTTCTTCTATCTATTTTTGGCTTTTGGTTGCTCTCGGTTCTTGAGTGCTGGGTGGTCTGCTTTGTACGACTATGTTGAATGCGTCTTTAACTTGCTGGGGAACTTGGAACATGGATGCGAATTCCGGAAGTTTACCCGCATAGGTTTTCGGGGTACTTGACACGGGAAGTGAATTGCAAAGGTGGCGAAGTCTGCCTTTGGTCTCTCTGATAGGCTGTGGTTGTGGCAAGCGAGTTGTGAAGGTGTTAAAATCCGCAGTCTGCCTTTGGTCTTTTCAATAGGCTGTGTATTGCTGCTGCTAGAACATTGCGTTGCTGGGGAACTCAGAACACCGATGCAAATTGCAGGAGTGCGACCTGCGAAGCTGCGGATTCTTGCCTTTGTTCTTTGTGATAGGCCGTGCATTGCCGCTGCTATAACAGGTTGTTGGAGGAAGCCCACTGTGTGCCGACTGTGTAGTAATGTTCGCTAAGACGGGTGTTGGTGGTTTGATGGCTGCAGGGGGGGTGAACCTGGTGACACATACTTGCAGGCCGCATCTAATCTCGTCTCTGGTCAGAACCTGGAGGCCACAATACAGAATCTGATGGAGATGGGAGGTGGAGCATATGACAGAGACATGGTGGTCCGCGCTCTTCGTGCAGCATACAACAACCCTGAGCGGGCTGTGGAATACCTTTTTACGGTAAGCAGGTTGGCATTCCTCGGAAGTGTTCTGTTTCGAAGGGTTAGAAATTTCACGTGTTGAGTGTCATGCAGCGGTTTGTTTCCTTCGACTTGCGAGACGGTGACAGTGTCTGTGGTGCTTTGTTTTGCTGAATGGTCAGGGTGAACAGCGTTGAGCGTCATGCAGCAGNGTGAACAGCGTTGAGCGTCATGCAGCAGTTTGTTTCCTTCGACTTGCGAGACGGTGACAGTGTCTGTGGTGCTTTGTTTTGCTGAATGGTCAGGGCGAACAGCGGAAAGAGATTGTTGAAGTCCGGTTGAAAAAAAGGAAAAGAAGCCTAGTGACTCTGGTATAATAAAACAAAGAGAGAAGAATGGGGAAGTGTAGCAATGCCGCAGTGTGTTTGTGCTAAGTTAACGTCAACGCGCCGTTGGCTCCAGTCCAGTTTTTCAATTGGATCTGCGATGTGACCATGGTGGCCTTTTTTTTCTTCAGGTGATTCCGGTAAAATTATGGAGTACATCGTATGCAGACAATTCAGAATTGAGAATCCTTCCTGGAATGGAAAGGAATGTCTAACCCATCATCAGGAGTTGTTGGTTTGAGAGCTAGTTCACGGGACGCTGCAATTGTTTAAAGGATCTGTGATGTACAATTGTTCAAGCTTGTCCTTCTTTGGGTTTTTTTCTCCCCTACGATAGGCTCCGATCTATTGGTGGGGAGCTACACCTGCCGGCAACTGGGTCCAGCATCCCTCGCAAAGAGTGGAAACCTGAAAAGCAATTGTTCGGAAGAAGATCAAGATAGAGCCCTGCCCCCTTCCAATGGAGACACTCTGCAGGGGGGCCCGAAGTTGGGGGCCATGCCTCCTCCCCTCTCCCGGGAACCGCCTAATGGCTGGGTGATGTGAGCGGCTAGATGCGGCCTCGAGCTTGTACTGATTGGAGGATGTGGTTTGCAGTTCTAGTTGCTTGTGTCCAGACAAGTGTGGCACTGCCCCGGCAAGTGAAGTCCTCTCTCTCGGGTTCCTATTTTTAAACCACCAGTACGTTTCCCAGCCAGTTTTTTCCTGCGCGCCTTGCACGCTGCCAGATCTTTAGGGGGTTGGCAGCCAGAGCAAAATGGCTGGCGGCACCAGCCAAAAGGAGGCCCATGCTTGTTCTTTTGGCGTGCAGGCCGTCTGATGCACCGGGCAAACGTCGATCATAAGAACTGGTGGTTTAAGGAAAAGACCCGGTCTTCTCTGTTGTGTACGAGATCTGTCCAGGCCATCTGCATCTTCATCTTGCTGGTAGTGGGCTCGCCCGGCGTTCAGCCCCTTTGCATGTGGAGAATCTAACTCCCCTAATTTTTCCCCTTGTTAACCCTGTTGGACGGTTTGTCTGATCTGGGTTTACCCCCAGGCGAGCTGCAAGTATTTTGGCTAAAATGCCAATTATATACAATTTCATTTTGTTTGTTGTTTTTTTAGATGTTGTCAACGCATGAAATGAAACAAGCCGCTTTCGGAATGATCCCACCCAGGCAGATGGGACTCACCTGCCCTTCAGCCCCTTGCATGTGTAGCATCCAACTCCCCTTGTTTCCCTTAATTAACCGTGTTGGACGCCTTGTCTGGTCTGCGTCTCAGTTGGGTTCAGGGAAGAGATCTTAGACCCATCTAAATTCCTCAAAGGGCTTTAAACCGCCAGTACATGGCCCCAGCCTTGCTGAAAAAGAAACTCGTAACCTACAAAAAATTCGGTGGCTCGGCCTACCGGACCAGGATGGCTAGTGGCGCCAGCCAAAAAAGTAAAAAAGTGTGCCGCTGGTGGTTCAGAAAACCTTCCGGCCTTGCTGAAAAAGAAACTCGTAGCCTACGAAAAAACTCGGCGGCTCGGCCTACTGGACCAGGATGGCTGGCAGCGCCAGCCAAAAAAGAAAAAAAGTGCGTCGCTTGCATTTCAGAAAACCTTTGCGCGTGCCAAGGGGCCTGCAGGCCTGGGTGTACTGGTGGTTTAAGTACCCTCAGGCGATCTGCATCAGAATGATCCCACCAGGTAGATGGTCATGAATGCACCTTGCTGCAAGCTCCATGCAGATACAGATGACCCAGGTGTACCTCAATTTTTTATGGGAAACGTTGGGTGTATGTCAGATGTATCCCCTCCAGTTGATTTCGCCTTCTTAGCGGCCTTCAATTTTTTTTGTTTAATGTGTTACAAATCATCTTCGTTTATTGTGTGTATTCTCTTGTTTATAATCTTGTAATAGTGGTTTGGCAATTGTTCATCGGATTCAGCATTAACAAGGTGTGTTTGGTTGTGCAGGGTATTCCTCCGACTGCAGAAGCGCCACCTCCAGTTGCAAGAATGCCTCAAGCAGGTGGAGCACAAGGAGGATCGCCTTCTCCTCCTGTAGCAGCAGCAGCAGCAGCAGCAGCGGCAGCAGCAACTCAAGGTCCAGCTGCTGCTCAGGCAGTAGGAGGCGTGCCCGCAGGAGGTGCTGCACAAGGAGGGCCAAATGCTGCTCCTCTGGATCTTTTCCCTCAGGTGAGGATACCCAGAACAGGACCCTTGCTGCTCGAATTTTATAGTCTCTCTCGATCTTTGCTCTCAGGTTCAGCTGCTGGTCAGGCAGTCTATGTACAGACGCGACTGTAAACCCGCAGACGTGACACTTGTGTTGCCCAGACATTTCATTATGTTTTTTGCCCAAGAAAGGACGTTCTAGAATTTGCGGAGTATGCAGTGCCTAGCTGTCCTATTCAAATAGAACGAGTATGGGTTACATGTGAGTTCCAATATGTTCGGGACAAGTTGGAGGCCCCTGCAGCTCTGTATTGGAATGCATGGCCACAGTTTTACTCTTTTCTTCCTTTTTGTTGGACAAATCCTCGATGTGTGTCGTCCTAGGTTACTTGTTATACCTTTTTCTCTTTTTCCCTTGTGCAGGGGCCATGCTAATCTTCTCTGTATTGTTCCGACTTAAATGGGTGTTTTGAAGGACCGAGGAAGGGTTATGCTAATCTTGGGTAATTGCTCCAGTTTTTACACTGTCACAGATGTCAGATGATTACAATTATGGGGGCTATTTGGTTAGCTTAAGGGTTGTTTTTTGTTAGTATCCTGGTCATTTCCAAAGTGCAAATTCACAAGGAAAGGCAATGCCACCCAATTGCGAAAGAAATGAAAGCACTTGCAAAGAGATAGAGACCAAAGAAGAGAGAAAGAAGAAGAAGTACCAGTGACGAAACCTCCTCGTCTCTCCGCCTTCCTCCTCCTCGACTTTGCCAATGTTCCCAGTGTGTGTTTTAGCGGGTTATTACATTTTAGTCTTACGTGCATTTTCTTTAGTAATCGTTTTCGACACCGTTATAATGCTTTACACTGATAATTTCTCGTTATGATTTCTTTTCTATGGCAGGGCATGCCTGGTGTAGGTGGTGCGATGCCTGGTCAAACAAGAGCATTGGACTTCCTGCGGAATAATGCACAGGTCAGGGGCATTTGCTCTTGAATTGCTGTAAACGGCGAAAAAGAATGCTCAGTTTAATGCATTGTCGCTATTTTGCGGGTATTAGGATGTCTTTGTTATGCGCCTGTCAATTTTGTGATGCAAAGATTAGAAGAAGCAGAATGGGGGAGAAGAAGAATGGAGAAAGGAAGAAAAAGAACACCGGATTATGTCATCCTTTTCCCTCATCTCGCCTTCGTAATCTCTTCGGCAATATAGCCACCCCCTCTCATTATTTACATTGAAGTACGACTAGTGAATGAACGAGTGAACAACAATCAATGTCTGTATCATCCCGCTTACTGCCAGCGTAGAAGGCCGGTCCTTTGGCCTCTCTTCACTCTTCTCTTTGCTTTGCATGGCATGTAGCTATGGCGGTTCATCTGTTCGCAGCACGGATGCTCCACACATAACACAGCTACCATTTGATGCCTCTCTGCTCTCCTACTGCTATAGCCACACCCTAAGGATGAAGTCCTTTCCCAACCGGTACCCAAAGCAGGGGGCTTCTTGATTCAGTGCCATCCTACCAGGACAACCTTTATCTCGACCCAAGCCCGTCTAGAGACAATCGTAGTACCATCATGACCAACGAAGGCAGGTACCAGACTCTTGGGCCTTTCCTGGTTGCTGTTAGATCCCTAACGGATCCCTATGACATTCCTTTTCTACCCCTGACCTCCCTACTGTTTCTTGTCTGTCCTCCTGGAGGTAAGATTAAGTCCCGTCTCTGAATCTCGTCCTATATGCCAACCTACCCCTGTCCAAGATACAGGAGCACAGCATGGAAAACAGAGGTAGCACATGGGTACGTTCGTTGACTCAGCAGTTGGAGCAGTTGAGTGCACGGCATACATACATCGTCAGCAGGACAGACAAACTTTTGAAAACATAGCAGAACAGAAACTTTGAAAACATAGAAGAACAGACAAACTTTGAAAACATAGCAGAACAGACTCCAGGATACCTGTTTGCACCTTGTGCAGGTGGATTGGTGTCACCATGACGAGGCCTACCTGGCCTGCTGTGTCGGCTGAGGCTTTTCCACGGCAGCGGGTTTACTGAGGGGTGCACGCAGGATAGCGCTGGTTAATGGTGAAAGTAGTACTCTAGGATGCCTATTTGCACCTTGTGCAGGTGGATTGCAGTCCATTTCCTTTTGTGAGAGCAATTGGAATTTCGAACGCATTCTTCTTTGCTTATGTGGAATGAGCATTGCATGATCACATTTCCGAGTTTCCTCACATTCCGCTTGATTCTCAATTTGCACAGGTTCTTTGTCCTGAGTTGAGTAGCATGTCTTGCTGCACTTCGTGCCTGGAGCTGTGATGCAAGCACCCCGGTAGTTTTGGGGGAAGCATACCCGGCAGTCCTTCGGCCTTGTGCACTCCCACTGATAGTGAGGGGTGCCGCCGTGTAGCCCATCAGAGGACTGCTGCTGTGGCATGCCATCGTGCGAACAAACTGCCACAGCGCGGATAGTATGTGCATGGCATGCTTTGTGCAAAAGATTGGGCAGTGTGCAACTTGCCGTGCACATTTGGTGCAGAATCTCTGTAATCTCGAAATAATCTAAGATTGGAAAAGAACTTATGGAGTTTTATGAATTTTTAATATTATATATATATCCTCCACGGTCTCGTTTGAGAACCGATTCTCCGGTTTCTATTCTTCCCCTTGTTCCGCCTTCATTGCCAGTGACATCTTCTGTTAGAAACCTCGCCACTCCTCTTATTGTGTATCATCGTCGACGACATGCACAACATCGCCACTTGGCCAGGGATCAGCGGCCTGCTTCTKTGTCTACCCCAATTCTCTCTGTGCCTCCTCCACGGGTTGTTGCGGTTCCGTTGTCCCAAACGGATACATCCGCTCCTATGCCTCCTGCAGACAGTCCAGCTGCTTGCACACAGCTACCCCAATTCTCTCTGTGCCTCCTTCACGGGTTGTTGCGGTTCCGTTGTCCCAAACGGATACATCCGCTCCTATGCCTCCTGCAGACAGTCCAGCTGCTTGCACACAGCCACAGCACCATGTTYTATGCCCTTCCATGTTCGTTTGTCCCCCAKCTGTGCAACAGGATATAGTCCCTGCCCAGAGTACACTCCCAACGACAGTCCCTACTCACGATGTGGCCCCGAATGCTGAGGGCCTGGGACATGATCAGCTCGGACTGCATTTAACCCCGCAAGGCATAGACCACACGGGAGATTTGCTCATCGGTGGAGTTTTATGATTCTTGTTCTTTGATTTCGTATAATAATTGTGACATGACAAGCCGGTTTGTACACTTTGTATGTATAATAATATTCCCAAATTTCTCGTCCTTTTTGAGTTTGAGCCTTTAAGACTGTTTACAGTGTTTAGTAAATTTTCACAGTCGTGCCTTCATCTACTTCAGGAGGATGTACTCATGTTTTATATAATCTGCAATAAATAGCTTAAATTTCTCAAAATGTTCCTTGAGTCAATCATTCAAGTTAGTAGGGGAAGGTTTCCTAAGTAGGAAAAAAAAATGTAGTTTTGCTTCATCAGAACCGGAAATGACAAGCTTTTGTCGAATGGCTCAGGTGGGACTAAGGCTGTGTAGGAGGAAGAGTTGCGGGTTGTCACAACATCGCCACTGATTCTGCATTTGTTGTGGGGGAACTTTGGGCATGCTCTTGGTTGTATATCTCCTAGCTTACGGCCAGATTCAGTCACAAAAATTCCAGCGAGTACCTGTCAGTTGTGCGAGTCTCGTTTGCGGTGATTATTTGTTGCAGCTTATCACTGAATGTGGTAAAGAGAAAGAGATGGTTTTATAAAATTGTTCTGTTTGGCTGTTTTGCAGTTCGAGGCCCTGCGAAATATGGTACAAGATAATCCAAGAATCTTGGAGGTATTGTAACCGGGCTTGCCTTCGGCGCTGTCATTGTCACCATCTGTTGGTGATACTTCAGGCATACTCACAGTAGGACTAATCTTGAATGTATCTGACTGTATCTACGGCCGGAGCTGTATGCATCTGGCTGCAATTCCGGACGGAAACAAATAAAAGAAGTGTTAGTGCAAGTATGCCTCCGAGAATCTTGGAGGTATTGTATCCTAGGCTATCAGCTGGGCTGTCCGGGTCACCTTGTTTTCCAGGACGATCCGGGCATGAAAAGACCAGGGAAGGTCCCAGCCAAAAAAAAAATAATCCAAAATTCCGGAAAAGAACTATGTTATGCAAAAAAACAACTTTTGCCTCAGGGTCACATCGGAATTCTTTGCCAAAAAAAAAAAAAGAAAACGCACAAGGAAGGAACATGCATTAAAATGACTACAATAGGGTGAGGGCACTTGCAGAGAAAGGGTAACCACAGGTATGGTAGAGGCTATGAATGTGATAGACGTACGGACGGAATCAGTAGGTTGACAGGCGGCTTGAGGAACTGCCACAGACACCCCCCTCATGCCTGGCCTCTCTGGGTTTTGACGTGTTGCATGACCGGGTGCTGCTACTAAGCTTCCCGACCTGCAGGCCAGTCCCCTATGAAAGGTCGAGGGTTGGGGGGTGGGACGTTCTGTAGTAGTCCCCCCCTTGATAGGCGTCTAGTATCACAAGGGTCGGGTTGTTGGTTTTCTTTTATCTGCTCTCCCCCCTTCCTTTGATGGATGTAAAAAACTTGTTTGCCTGTGATACGCAACAGGTCTGATGCCCCCCAGAATAGAAGGGGCCCTTTGAAGAAAAAGACATCTGGTGTGGGTGAGGGTCACATCAGAATTCCTCACAGAACTAAAGATAAAAAAGAAAATAACCATATCACACTAAGGAACCCCCCTTTAAACCCCTTGAGCCCCTTTAAATTTCATTTACACTCCCCTTTCCCCCCCTTGACAGCCAACACTCAAAAAAAGAAAAGAGCCCGGATTTGGGCTCCTCTCGGAGAGCGCGGGAAAACCCCACCGCCGTTTCGTTTTGTTTTTTTTTGCCATGACCGGGTCACACGGGCGTCAGACCCCCCCGGGCGTCACGCCCGGGTGACCGGCCGGTCATGAAAATCTTCCTAGCCGTAAACTCAGTTTTTGTACTGTCCCTCTTAACTTTGTAGCAAACAGTGGCGGTGGATCTCCCTTTGGCTTCATCCATCCAAGCATTAATACTTGTCCTTTTCTTGAATGTATACTGAAGCAATTATGGCCAGATTCATCAGGAAAAAGTCCCAGTTTTGAGTGTGCTCTAATAGTCTCTTGCTGGATCGGTCTTTGGTCTTCAGCCCATGTTGCAGGAGCTTGGCAAGCAAAACCCTCAGTTATTGCAGCTGATCCAAGCTAACCAGGAGGAGTTCTTGCGGCTTATCAACGATGCGGGCGAGGGAGGCTTCCCGGGGTAATACATCTATCTGGTTGCACTACCCTTTCTCTCCATCCCTGCCCCCCTCAGCAGTTCCATGTCTTTATTTTTCTTTGCGTTGAGATATTGAAATGATGGCCAGCGACTTTCCATTAAAAACCTTGCTTGGAGTCCCCTCGAAGTGTGGTTCCGTCACCATATCTGTACTACGTGGGTGACTCTTCTCATTTTGTGATGAAACCTTGACATTCTGACTCTATTTCAACCTTCCTGCATGATTCGTAATTTTGGATGACGTATTTTTTTCCCAAGATTTTTCAGAATTGTTATTCTATTTTTTGCGCTGGGACTGCACGGGACCATGACCGGGACCTTGCCCAGATATGCCTTGGCCGGGCTGCCGGGGTCGATCTGAGGCAATTTGTTGGTGAAATTTCTGTTCTTCTGTGGCAAAACTTTGCTGCCCTGTCACAACTAATGAGGTTACCTTGTTTTGCATCCCATGTGGTGGTATCTCAGGGAGGCGCCACAAGCAATGATTACACTGACTCAGGCGGAGAGGGAGTCTATAGATCGGGTAAGAACATCGTGTTATTTCTGAATCTGCTGGCGTATGCCTACTTTGCACACACTGCCAAAATTGAGCTTGTAACAGCGTGCCCAAAATCCTCTATTATTTAACACTAGAAAACACCTCCCATGCAAGAAAAAAAAAGAAAAAAAAAAAGAAAGAAACACCTCCCATGTATGGCCCCTGCGCAAGGATGACACGCATAAATAGAGAAATGGTTCAAATTAAAACAAAAACAAATAAAAGAAACACCTCCCATGGCCTATTCCGCCCATGGGTAGTCTCTGAGCCCCACTATTCACAGCCTGAGATCAATTACATGTTTTGCCCTCGTGTACGCACAGCGGAAAGTCGGGAAGAGCTTGTTGGTGGTCCAAGCTTACCGCAGTTTCAACTTTGAACAGCTTCCGTAGTTTTTGACAGGCAGAAGTGGGATATGGTGCTGAACAATGGTTAGCATGCTTGTTATCTATCAGTAGCTTGAGCGTGCTATTAGCTTGCACGGGTTATATCTCCAGGTTTAACTGGCGGTTTAACTGATATCTTTAGGTTTAACTGGCGGTTTAACTGATCGTGGTTAACTGTAAGAGCTGCACTCTGCGTGAGGTCAACTGGTGGTTTAACTGATCGTATTGTGGTTGAACGAGTTTCCCTTCGCTGAACTGATCTTCGGATTGATCTATCTTGTTGTGCCCACGACACCATCTCTTCAGCTTGTGCTCGCACCATCTCTTCAGCTTGTGCTCAGTCATTAAGTGCGCACAAATGTCGGTAGTTGTGTAACTAAGCTGTAATCTCTGTTGCTGTTAAACAGCTCATAGCGGGTATGTCCATCATCAAGTCATTGTGTCATACCTGGAAACCCATCTCCTTCTGTCCCTGGTTAGTCGTGAGGACTTGGTTTTCAGGTGGTCACAACACGAAGGGGGATGAGTAAGGGAAAGCTGCGTGTTTGCGTGAGGCGGTGGCGGAGGATTATAAAGCGAGCGGTGGCGGACGATTGTGAAGGGCTGGAGAGAGAGAGAGAGAGAGAGAGAGAGAGAGAGAGAGAGAGAGTACTGGGGGGCCCAATTAAAGACCTGTCTCTTATACACATCTAGATGTGTATAAGAGACAGGACCACACGGGAGATTTGCTCATCGGTGGAGTTT
>BFEA01000019.1:699838-717110 GCA_003427395.1 Chara braunii | reverse complement strand
GGGAGAGAGAGAGAGAGAGAGAGATTGGTTGTGGTATCGTTGTAGCAGGATCGATCTATGGGGAGGCTTTCTAATAAGAAGTGTTATTTTGTGCTGTTGTGGGTGTGTACGGTTTTCTGCAGCTGGTGATGATGGGATTTGAACGCGACAGAGCCATCCAGGCGTTCCTTGTTTGTGACAAAAATGAGGAGCTAGCAGCCAACTTCTTGATTAATGAGCAGGAGGGAAGAGACTTTGAGTGAAGAGGAAGGATGAGATGAATAACATTACACATGCGAAGAGGTGTAGATGTGTAGGTGAAAGGTGCAGCGGCCCCCATGAGCGCAGCCTGAGGTTAGAATTGAAGCTTCGGATGCTTTTTTTTTTTAAGAGGGCAACCTTGCAGATGCTGTTTGCCTGCCTGGAGGTTTGCCGCAAACCTGCCGAGGATGAGCTTGTAAGCTTGTTGCCCGAGGAGGATCTGGGGTCTCAGAACAACAGTTGTTAATCAATCAAATGGTAGCCCACGAACCCACGTGGCTCATTAGCCATGCCACGTGCCACATCATATTCAACTTGCCACGTGTCTCTTTTGACCTATGCCAGGTATCATCATCATGTTTCGACAACGGATGTTTCATATGACGTTGTCATGGTGTTCATGTCAATGTGGACTGTTGCAGTGTCTGTTGTTTTTGCATCGCCACTGCAACAATGGCTTTTTATCTGCAAGGTACTTCAGGTAAGAGCTGCGAGAGTAGGAAAGAGGATGATTAGTGGGGATCGCTATGGTGTAGGTTGGGAGCAAGGCAACTCACTTTAGGCTGATGGTCGGAGGATGGTGGAAGGAAGGAGAGATGAGGCGGTGGGAGGAGGAAAGGAAAAGAGGGAGGAAGAGCAATGTGGGTTTACCTGAAGGGGGCCTGAACGGAGAGGTGTGGCCGAAAGCAACTTGAAGAGCACGAAGAGCATTTCGAATTGATTGGCGTGCGGGTAGTCGTTGTGTAGGGGAAAGGAAATGTACTGTGTGTGAATGAATTCAGGGGAACACAGAGCTGCGGCTATGAGGGAACCCTGTACATCGTGGCAGTTTTTGCTGCGAGTTGACGTTGGCTGTGAAGTATGAGATGGTCATTAGTCAAGGGGTGAGAACAAAAGAATCTGCGCTCTGTGAGCGGAGCTGCTGCAATTCAAGGCCCAAGATTTTGATGTTCTGCCTCTGAGTTGTATCCTTGGCACTTGCAACGGAATAACAACAGAACGTCGGCAAAGGACGATCGAGTACCGTTGGATCCCTCGCACTTGCAGGGGTGTACATCATGATTGTGGGAAAATGCGCTTCCACGGAAAGCGTAGTTGATTGATCTATCCACTCCTCGTAAAGGAGGGGCAATATTGTGAATCAGTGGCAGGGGCATTGCCAGCTTGTGTGACTCACAGCAGCTGCTCAGGGCTATGTGCAGGTCTACTAGGTGGACGAACGACAACTGTGAGACTGTGTGTGGTCCCCCGCCGACCTTTTCGGTCATGCTGTCTTTTGGAAGTCCGTCGTAAAAACTCAGCGCATTGCAGTTGGAAAGGTATGCAGCTATTTACAGAGGAAACTTTGCGACTAGGTTGTCAAAGGTGCAAGGAAAGTAGGAACCAAGGTTCCAGCGGTTGGTATCTGTGTGCACGGGCGTTATTGAGTGATTGAGCCACGGTAGGAGCATGGCACTATGTCAATCAGCAATGGACTAAGGAGGGCATGGTGAATAGGAAAGGAGGAAGAGCTGAGCAAAACAAGGTGACGTACCTTGCACCGCAAGTGTTCTGACACCGGTCCTTCAAGTTAATGCCTGATGAGAAGTGCATGTGGGGAGGCTGAAAAGAGAGGCCAGGTGTAATGGCTGGAAATAAGCCCCCCTAAAATGGGGGCATTATTGTGAACTCAGTGTGGGTGCACTGTGTTAGGCACAATATCTCACACCTGCGGGAAGAAGTGGGCAGTGAGCGTCGTGGGCAACTTCACATTTCTCAAATGGGAAAAGAATGCAAAAACTAATATAGATGCTAGTAGTCGTGCGATTCCGTCTTCTCAATTTGATTTTTTTACTAATGATCACAGATCGTTCACGGAATGGTGGTGGATCTCTTCTACCGTCTTCCACCTATGAATAGAATATACTGTCATAATCACTGTAGCTAGACTGAATGTTGCACCAGAAAGATGCAGCTATAATGGCCGTACGTTCAATTCGGGCGAAGACAGTAGAGTGCACTTGAGTCACCCGTGCTACACCCCCTTATTGTCGTACCCCCTCCCCTGTACTACCCCCTCAGAAAGTACTTTTCGGGGGAAGACAGAGCGCCGTCGAGTCTTAGGTAGCAGGGGTAGTACGGTCGTAAACCCGTGCTACATAGTACAGTAGTACACCCATGCTACACCCCCGTATTGTCGTACCCCCTCCCCTGTACTACCCCCTCAGAAAGTACGTTTCGGAGTGGAGGAATGGTGGTTCTCTTCTACTGTCTTCCACTGGATAGAATGTACCGTCATAATCACTGTATCAAGACTGAAAGTTGCCCCAGGTGCACCTACAGTGGCCGTATGTTCAATTCGGGGAGAGCTCAGCCTAGTGTCAGGAAGCAGGGGTGGTACGGTAGTACACCCATTCTACACCCCCGTACTGAGCGTACTGTGGTACCCCCTCCCCTGTACTACCCCCTCAGAAAGTACTTTTGAGAAGGACTAAAAACAGCGCAGGGTGGTCTATAGAACCCCCTTGCAGTGCCCAATGCGAGAATTTCATGTGCAGGCTTGTATATCATGCATCCACACACCTAAACATCATATACTATTTATACACTATGTATAGACAGTAGAATATTTGACTATATATTATAGGCAATATGTATAGGCTTGGTACAGGCTGCGTACAGAATGTGTGTGGACCTCCCCACACACGAGTACATTATAGTACCGAATGTGTATAGAATGTATGTAGACCTTCCTTACACTTGTACGTTGTAGACTTGTACGTTGTAGACTGTGTAGACTATGAGTTGGTACAGGTTGTGTGCAGAATATGTATAGACCTTGTGTGCACCTAAAACAGTATGTATGTATAGAGTTGGTATAGATTGTGCATAGAATATGTGTAGACCTTAGTGAGTATAGGGTGAGTATAGACTCTGCAGCATGTCTGTACATAGAGTTGGTTCAGATCGTGTAGAATACGTGTGGATTTGGACTTTCATACACCTATAGAGTATAGACTACCTATAGAGTATAGACTATGTACTATGTAAGTATACACTATAGAGTATACCTATAGACTATGTAAGTATAGACTATAGAGTATACCTATAGAGTATAGACTATAGAGTATAGACTACTGAGTATAGACTAGACTTCCACACACCCATTTATAGAGTATGGACTATGTAATATGTAAGTACAAACTGTGTAATATGCAAGTATAAACTGTTGTACTATGTAAGTATAGAGATTATGTGTACGTGTGTATGCGTACATGTACGCCGTGATACCAAGGTATAGAGTATTTAGTATGGGTGTATAGAGTACAGAGCATAGACTTATGGGTGTATAGAGTACAGAGCATAGACTATGTAGTGTGCAAGTATGGACAATGCAGTATGTGTATAGAGTTGGTAGAGATTGTGTGTAGAAAATGTATAGACCTACACACGTATAGAGTTGGTACAGATTGTGTGTAGACTTCCACACACCTATAGGCTATGCAGTATGTATGTATAGAGTTGGTGGAGATTGTGTAGAATATGTATAGACCTTCTACACTTATAGAGTAGAGACTATGGATACACTTGATGTGTAAAATATAATGTAACATAGTATCTGTATAGAGTATATGGAGCATAGAGTAGAGTAAAGACTGGGCCTCGCTGCACTATTTACGAAATGTGCAAAATGAGAGTGAATCTTCCGCTAGAATATGGAAAAATGCACCCCCATGATTTTTGTCTGTTGTGCATGTCGAGAGTAGTGCAGCGAGGCCCTATGTATACACTTGATGTGTAAAATATAATGTAACATATAGTATGTGTATAGAGTATGGACCATAGAGTATGTGTGTAAAGACTATGGAGCATATACTATGTAGTATGCAAGTATAGACTATGTAGTATGTGTGTATAGAGTTGGTAGAGATTGTGTGTAGAATATGTATAGACCTACACACCTATAGAGTTGGTACAGATTGTGTGTAGACTTCCACACACATATAGCCTATCCAGTATGTATGTATAGAGTTGGTGGAGATCGGGACTACACTATGTATACACTTTGTACCTATCTTCTTACTATGGGCAGATCGGGACTTCCACACAACATATCTATCAACTAAAAGAGCGCTCGTTGTCTTCAACAAACGACAAAAATACACCAGACAAACATGAGGCGCACACTGAAATTCAGTCAAACCAAACCATTCTTTGGATACTTTCTTCTCCAAGCTCCCCCTTAGCTGTGCCTATCACGGACAGTGTGCCACATGGATGAAGTTGAGCCCAAGCTGCCCGCATTGTGGTGTGTGCCATGAAGGCCCACTTGTAGGCTGAGGAGGCATAGCAAAGTGGGAGGGGATAAACAGAGAAAAAAAATATAGAAGCGTTGATTCTCTGGATCTAGTCGGGAATGGTTTTCCAAGAATAATCACCTTGTCCCAGTGGACTTTGTTTCATCTTAATCTCTTTAAACCAGCAGTTAACATGAGCCTAAGTTGACGAAGCTGCCTTCCAAGCCTCACGAGCCGGCGACTGTGCCTTTTCGAAGTGGCCTGCCGCTTTTGCTACCGGTCCAGGCGCGAATCGATATGCTCTTACCGCCTGGACCAGTGAGAGCACTACTTTGGTTCGTGTGAACTGGTGGCTTAAACCGCCAGTACCTTTCCCAGCTATTTTTCACAGATGCGGCTCGTTAAACCACCAGTACCTTTCTCAGCTATCAATGCCGAGTCTTTTTTTTTTTTTTTATTATTGAGATGATGCTCCAATCTATTTGTGGGGAGCAACACGGCTGGGAACCGGGCGCAGCGTCCCTTACAAAAATGAAGTTCCGGGGGCATTACCGGGCTCTGGCTAAGAACAATTAAAGAGAAAGGGAAACTCGACAACATTCAGAAAATGTGTGTCAACAAGCCTCCCAACAACGAATCAGATAGGTGGAAACCTAATCAATCCACCTTCGACCACCACTGGCATGGTTGTATTCAGCACGAACCGAAGCTCCCATCAGGCTAGGTTACAGAATTGCACCGAGCGGAAATTCGAACTGCACGGCCAAAAAAATCGAACCTTGAACTGACCCGCGGTCGAATTTGGCTGGCGCCTCCAGCCATTTCGCCCTGGTAGTGCCGAGGCTGCCCGCCGACTGTGTTAACCGGCGGGCATTTGCTTTGCAAGCGGGGAAAGGTACTGATTATTTAAACCGCCAGTACTTGGCGCAGATATCGGCTGCAGGAAAAAATAGAGTAGAAATGTTTGTAGTTGGATGAAATTGGGCGCTCCTGTAGTGGCGCGTACGTTTCCTAAAAGTGTGGCTTGTTAACGGGCACAACTTCAGGAAGTACTGGTGGTTTAACGGCTGCAACTTTCAGGGCCGGTCATTGGCGGCCGTTGTCGCATTTGGGGCCTACTAAAGTTCCGGTTAGGGACCCCCGGCCGATGTGTGGACTAGGTACTGGTGGTTTAAACAAATGAGACTGGCCCTCCTGATGGTCGTTTGGAGGATGAGATGTTCCCATGATAGGAAACAATGCACCTTCGCACCCTCCTGCTGGCTGGCGAAAACTGAAATAATCGTACACTGCGGCTGATAACCCACTAGCAGAGAAGGGGCTGTGAAGTAGTCTGGACAGCATAGAGGATCCCATAAAGAGGAAGGGCCTGGTTGATACCTTCACTGCGACTGGATTGATCCAGCGAATAAAAAAAAACAATGAGAACTGGCCAGTGATGCAAATATCATATGGAAGAACTGCATATCCATCAACCAGAAGCGGCCCCTCAGGCCAAACGAGTGCTTTCTTACCCTGCCCGCTGGAGGCGACTCCCTGGCACTGGTCTGCATAGAGCCAGCCGTCGCCCCGGCTGCCAACACCCCACAGACCTGCCCCCCAATCCGCGGTCAGCTTTCCGATGCCCCAGCAAGCCCACCGCCTCCAATCCTGCTTCCTCGACAACCCCAACCCCACGCTCCTGCAGGATCCCCCCCAGCCCATCCCAATCCCCCGCCAACACCAACCCCTCCCCCAGATTCGCCGTACTGCCCGTCTCCCCTCGCAATGTCCCCTTTGATGGCTCCTCTCCTGCCGTCTTATTCTCGTCCCCACATGCGCGCAACAAAGGGATCAGCAGGGCACGTGGAACACCACAGTGAGAGCATCTGCAGCAGGGCCAGCAGGAGGCCAGCAGGACATGCCTGAAGTCGTGAGGGATCGGAAGTGGTTTCTAATGGTAATTCTCTCTCCTTCTCTCTCCGGATGCCACTCAGCCATACCTCCCGCGAAAAACGGGATTTGAACCTGCGACTTCTGGCGTGACAGACCAGCACTCTAACCAACTATTTTTATTGGTAGTTTATCTCTGTGAGCAATCGGGCACTCTTTGCCAGGTTTATCTATACTCTAGACTTGTCTCATGGCACACGAAGTGAAAATCGAAACAAGTTCATCTTCCCACAGAATGTGGTCAGGTCTATTGGTTTGTTATAAATAGCTAGGTTGTTTTTCCAGGCGCCTGGGAACCCAACTTCTGCCCGGACACCCGCTCAAGGTTGCGGGCAGCCCTTGCAATAAATTAAATGAAAAGGAGTTGGGATAATTTGCACTATACCCCCATAAGTTGAGATATATGCCAAAATGCCCCCAAAAATAATTTTGTGAAATACCCGTGGCGTCCGTCGGACTCGCATCTTTGCGCAACATACCCCTACCGAGTACCGTCGGACTCGCATCTTTGCGCAACATACCCCTACCGAGTACCGTCGAACTTTGCAAAATGCCCCAGTACTTGCCAACTTCTCCTAGGCGCTATTGCAAAAGGCCGAGGCCCAAACGGGGAGGTCCAGATTGCAAAGTTGCACACCCGCCTGACAGGGGCACAACACAAAGATTTCGGCCCAAAAGGGGCATTTGGCTCTACCCACATCTTTCAGGGGCATTTTTGCAAATTATCTCGACTCTGAGGGTATTTTGCAAATTATCGCGGAGGAGATTCAAAAAAGTCCAGGAAACAAATATGTAGTGTAGATGTGCAATGCAAACAACTTTTATCTGAGGGTCATAGCTGAATTCCTCATTGGGAATTGATTAAAAAGAAAGAACAGAATCAGACTAAAGTACCCCCCTTTAAACCCCTTTAGCCCTTTTAAAGCCAATTTAAACCTCCCCTACCCCTATGATAGCGAACACTCGAAAAAACAAAATAGGTTAAATAGCATAGTTCAGGCTCTCCTCTGTGAATGGCCGGTTGGACAGAAAAAAAAAAAAAAAACGTAGATAAACAGTAAAGAGCTAGGCTACCAGTAAAGGAGCTAGTGGGACCTTGTCGCACTACCTCCGTTGAGCTAGGTCGTCCAACGATGAATTGGACGACGTAAATCTCCCTTGTCGCGTACAGTCACACAGGGTCAACGTGGGGTTTTCGACCCTGTGTAACTGTATGACTGTACGCGACAAGGGAGATGCACGTTGTCCAATTCATCTAACGCCCCGTTTTTAATAAAAAGGGCTTTTTCTTACAACAAAAAACAGAAATAAATCCTCTCTTGAATATTACCACCCCCACCCTCGCCACTTTCCGTTGAAATAGCAGTCTCCTTTATTCGAGACAGCGAGTTCAACGACCCTTGGAGTCCTTTCTTGAGATTTTTTTTTTTTTTGGTGCTATTTTATTACGTTTTGAGAAATTCGTGAAGTGGTGTGTAGTTTGCTATTTTCGGTGCGGCCTTTGAAGGACCGCATACCCGTCGGCTACGGGAATAGGGCAACTCTTCATAGGATCGGAGCGACTGTTCGAAGGACAGGGGCCACTCGAATTCGTTGTCGTCATGGGCTGCTGAATCTGCCCACGTTATTGAGCAGATTCATGTAGGGGTGTCCTGTGAATCCGTCAAGATTCACGCATGTTTTTACATCTCTCTCTCTCTCTCTCTCTCTCTCTCTCTCTCTCGTAGCATCATAACAACTTCAGGGCGTCGTCGCACGGCACACGAAAAACGAAATGAGTGCATCTTCCGTCAAAAAATTGTCAGGTTCATCGGTTTGCTATAAACAGTAACAAGTGTATTGTGTCACATTTCGTGGGCAGATGCACTCGGTTTGTTATTCGTTTCATGTGCCGAGTGACGAGGCCCTCACACATCCAACATCCGTTGCGGAAGTGCAGATCTGTATGTCGTAGTTTCTTTGCTCGTCCTCCTCATCGGAGGCCCTCACACGAACACACGGTTTGTCGACGAAGACACACACACACACACACACACACACACACACACACACACACACACACCCCAAGTGAGAAAAAGCACGGGTCCATCCTTCTCAAAACGTGGCCAGATGCATGCGTGTCCATTCGCAGGATCGGAGAGTCGGATTTCACAGTTTTAGCTGTGAAGGCGGACCGGGCGTGTCGGATGGCAGCAAGTTCCCATTATAGGTAGTGGACGTCATGTATGCCACTCCAATTGTGGAAAAAAAAGGAAAATGAATGAATTGCATCTTTTGCGGATTTTTAATGCATTTTTGAATTTTAAATGAATAAAAAAAAACAGTTTCAGCTGTCCCTCCATTGAACTAGGTCCACTAAACGGTGCATATGGGACATGGTCCTGGCCGGACAGAGAAAAAAACAACAACGTAGATAAACAGTAACGAGCTAGGCTACCAGAGTGGCCCGGGGTCACTTGCCCGGCCGGGTAAAAAAGATTTAAAATTTTAAAAATAAAAAGTAGATTTTAAAATTTTATTTTATATTTTAAATTTGGCAAAGAATTTCGATGTGACCCTGAGGCAAAAGTTGTTCAGTTTACTTTTCTGCAGAACATAGTTTTTTTTTCCGGATAGTTTGGTAGCCTAGGTAACGAAAGTGTTTTGCCACCTTTTGTGGGCAGATGCAGTTCGTTTTCATTCCGTGTGCCATGTGGTGACGAGAGTATTTTGCCACCTTTTGTGGGCAGATGCAGTTTGTTTTCGTTCCGTGTGCCATGTGGTGAGGCCCCAAGCAGCAGGGCCTCGGGCTCTTTCTGCCTTGGGAGTGCATTGATCTGAGAACATTCTGGCCGTCCTGAAATGGGACTGTGCTTGTAACTGTCATCGATGCCCATGCTGACTACTTTCCTCGCCCGAATACAACGTCCAACGATTTTTTCCGTATTTACACTACTGAAAGATACCCTAAAAATACAGTTATAATGACTGTACGTTGCATTTGGGTGAAGAAGGTAGCCTCGGCGTGTGGTTCCACTCTGCTGGCCAGATGTGAGGGGCCCGCTTGGCTCCCGGCCCTGCTTCTCTGGTGTCCTGAGTCATCATCTCTTCTTCCTGTACACTTCCTCTTGTGTATGGAGAACCACTTGCATTCCTTACAGCGAGGCGTCAATGAACGCAATCCGCTTTTCATAGTCTCCATCAATGCGTTTTTTTCTTTTTTTTTTCCTCTTCCTTTTTTTATGAACATGCCGCTCGCAGAGCGCAGAGTGCAGAGCAGAGAGCAGTGTCTCAGCCAATGGTGTTTTTTTCTGTCTTTTCTGTAGGGGAATCTATGGTTGCTACCCATATGCTGTCTACCATCCATGTTGTGTCGTTTCGCTGCAGTTCAAACGTGATGGTAATAGATTCATGACACCTCCTGCAATCGAGGGAAATCCTTCATCACATGTTCTCCGGATGGAAGATTTTACACAGACCAAGTAATTGAATTGAGTGCTGCTCCCCAAGAATAGATTGGAGCTTTGTCCCCCCCCCCCTCTCCCCCCCCCAACTGGAGAGAAGAACCCATCACCTAGCATGAGTTGTCGCTTTCCGCGTGTCTGAACTCACTTCATTCTACTCTTCACTCTAGTTAACCAAAGCCTAAATTTCACTTGAAAACGCCTCCCCGCGAGTTCAGTGTCGTCTTCCCCTGGCTCTGTCAACCATTTTGCAACCACTTCGGCCCTTGCCATGTATGAGATAACATTGAGACTCTCAAAGCCTACGTTACCAGAGCGGCCCGGGACCGCTTGCACGGCCAGCGGACTGGAATTGAACAAAAAAGTTGAAAATAATTTAAGAGAATTATTTTTATGTTTTATTTTTAACTTTTTTTTTAGTGAAGAGTTTCGATGTGACCCTGAGAGCAGGATCACCCGGCTGTCCCTTTGTCTGTTGTAATCTGTTGTCAGTAAACTAACACACGCACAGGTAAGTAAGCCGTCCATGACAAGTCGACACAACATAGGTGAAGGGTGGAAAACGACGAGTTGTGGTAGTAGGCTGAAGGAGGAAGGAAGAAGACAGAAAAACTCAAGATGATAAGGAAGACCACCGAAGCAAGACACACATAATCGCGAAAAACTCCCACTTGCATTAGAAAATCACATTGAAGCTGCCGAGTCAATTCCAATCATGGCGGAACCCTGCCGGTCTCGGCTGGCTGCCACCCCAGTCATCATCAGGGGTCTTTACGGTTCGAGGTAACAATTGACAAAAAAACACCATCCTATTTATCTTGCCGAGGATTGAAAACAAGTGCCACTATTCCTATGAAAGGACAGAGCAAATCCTATGTCAATGCCAGCTAACATAATGCCAGAATGGTATTTTTTACCTATTTATGCAATTCTTCGTAGTATACTGAATAAATTAGGTGTTGCCGCAATAGGTCTTGTCTTTGTTTCACTATTTGCTTTACCTTTTAATAGGCTTTTGTTAACACTTCATCCGCTTAACCGGTCCAGAGTCAGCCGTACACCTCATGGTACCATATCAAAAGTATCGCCCGAGAGCATGAAAAAAAAACTTAAACCACCAGTACTTCCTACAGTCGTGTAGCGTTAACGTTACGCAATTTTAGGAAACGTACGGGCCACTACAGGAGCGCCCAAATTCATCCAACTAGAAACGTTTCTACTCTATTTTTTTCCCGCGGCCGATAGCTGGGCCAAGTACTGGTGGTTTAACCGGTTCAGATTCAGCCACACACCTCATGGTACCGTATCAAGAGTGTCACTCAAGAGCATGATAAAAAGGTGTGCCCTATGATTGTGTCTACGTTCATGGAGTCCTAGAAACCAGATGCTGTGGGTTCGAGTCCTTACATCAAAGATTGACCAAAAAGCCGCCCAATACGACAGTGCCATTTTGAATCCTGGGTTCGAGGCCCATGTCAACAGCACGACACGAGCTTTTACCATATTTGCTAACGGCCTGGGCTCAAGACTTCGTATTCCGTTTCCAAGGTGAGTGTGTACGCTAAAGTTCTACCCCACAGCCAAAATTCATCGATCATAAAAAACTCAACTCACAGCCAAACGACCCTTGTTTGAGGATTTGAGGCCCCACCGTCGGTGCCGAAGTTCCCGAGTTTGACTACCTGACAACCTATCACCCGCCTTAGTGACGCTGGTCGGACCGTCCCCCTGCCCTCCCCCCCCCCGAAAAAAAAAAACAAAAAAAACCTAGGCTACCAGAGTGGCCCGGGGTCACTTGCCCGGCCGGGCCAAAATAATTAAAAATAAATAAATAAATAAAATATTTTTTAATTTTATTTTGTATTTTAAATTGGTGAAGAATTTCGATGTCACCCTGAGGCAAAAGTTGTTCAGTTTATTTTTCTGCATAACATAGTATTTTTTTCAGAATTTTTGGAGGTTTTTTTTTTTTTTTTTTTTTTTGCTGGGACCTTTCCTGATCCTTGCACGGGCTGGCCACCCGGGAGCCGGGCGGCCCGGCTGGTATCCTAGAAAAAAAATGAAAAAAAAAACTTCCCCATCCGGTTAGGATGGGCAGTCAAGGATCCTAAAATCTTGCAAACTTCCTGGGAAAGTTGATAAAAGTATAATTGACATACCAATAGGGATAACCTCTTGGCCACAACTCGACTTTGGGAGTGAACGGGAATGGAAGTTCTGTACCTCAAAACGTTAGTAGAGCTCCTGGCACGAGGGCGGGAGGAAGGAACTTATCTACCTTTCTCTGTGGCTTGCGTGAGTAGGATGCGAAATCTTGAATACTTTAAAAAGTAAACTTATATCCCTTCCGCCCTTGCTTGCTTTTTAAGGGTAAGGCATACGTCCCACCCGGCTTCTCTCATTGCGTGCTTGTACACAAGCTTCCATGGCTACTCGGTTAGGTACGGCTCTTGGAGCATGTCCCCAAGGATGACCTAAAGTACCTCCTCCAAATTGTAATACAGAATCGACACCAAAAAATTCAGTCAATGCAGGCATATGCCAAGCATGAATTCCAACTGAAATACACCTAAAGAACACCTTGAAACGAAACCCAATCTTGGCTAAAGTAAACAGGAAAAACCTTCAACATGTAGAATCTAAGTAATCCTGCGTCTGTCCCTCAGTCGTCTTTTCCAAAGTCAAATTATCATTGTAGCACAATGACAAACTCCAAATAACTGTGCAGCCTGTTTACGCGAATCAGTCACGCGAATATCACACACAACAAATACCGACACGTCATCCGCCAAAGGAATTCAAAGTTGTGGAACGGAGGACGTGAAAGTAGAAAGGGAGGTCGGAAAGGAAAAGTCATTGAAAACATGTAGCAGACAAGCAAATAGTGGACTCTTAAGAGTTCCCCATGGGAATGCAGATGGTATGCCGCAGCAGGGCTCCTCTTTCTTCTTTACACAATTTAGCATTGTTTCATCTTTTCCGCACAACAACGGATTTATACCCACTACCCAGCCGATAATCAACGGCCCAGCACAATTCGAGAAGAAAAGAAGAATGCGGAGCTGATAGTCAACAGCCCAGCACAATGCGAGAAGAAAAAGAAGAATGCAGTAGATTTGAAAACATTTCTTTCACATCAAATAATGCACAGACACCCAAAATTGATCCCGCTTGAACCATTTGTTCGAATCCCTTGAGAGATGTAATTTGAAATTTGAATCTAGAGGAAGCTTCCACAACATCTGATTGACACTCCGAGAGACCAATTGTCCTCCAAAGGCCGAACACTCAGAATAGGATGGGTAGAGTGGCCACCATCTCTTCTCATTATCATACTTCAATATGCAAGATGCCCTGCCGACATGTTTTTCTTCCAAGGAGCTACCTTCTGCAATTCATATTCAGCATACCTACTCCCACAATTAGTAAGCACCTCAGAAACTAAGAAAATTTCCAGCAAAAAGATAAGTCCAATAATACCACGTACAGGCAAATAACGTAATACATTTTCATGAATTTATGCGTTCAAGTACGCAAATGATTGGAGAATTATGTATAAATGATATGATTACACGCTGCGCACCAAATTGCAAACAAACTGTGCAAGCAGTCTTATGTCAACAAATGGAACAAAAGTTTCTTTATACATCTAGCAGAAGAGGAGTTCTGTAAGAACAGTTTATCCAAACTGAACAGCTTCTCCGAACCCTTTCTATGAACCACCAGACAACACACAAACGTGTTAACCATATTACGATCTATGGGGCAGCAAACTAAGCCTTCAAGACGACGGCGACACCTTGCCACCAAATCAACACTCGACTGAGTAGAGGAGGAATTCGCAGAGCCAGAGGTCAAGCAATTCTTGAGGTTAACCTTGTTGAATAGATCACCAGAGATTGAAGAGGATGAGGAGGATAATTGAAGAGAGTGAAAAACGTTCAAAAGTCGATGACGTAAATATGGAACAAAACGCTATGAAGGACGTAAGATGCTTTTAGAATATAGCATGATATCAGGGAAGGATAGATCAAAAGTAGAACGGTTGCATTCCACCGCTGCTACACGTGCCGCTTTTCGATACTTGAAAATAATATCACCCACCGACTTGTTCTTACACCATGCACGAGCATCCGCCACACCAACAAACCTTCCCATGCCACATATAGCGATAGAAGACGAATCGCATGCACTTTCCTGACAGCCGCTTTGCGGAGATTCTTATTATAAATTGTGCGAACCACGAGACGTTTATGTATGCTAAAGCAGACGTTGGCCACACAGGACAAAATACACCTTGATCGAGCCACATTAATATACGCTAAAACGGACGTTGGCGACACAGGACAAAATACACCTTGATCGAGCCCGCCCTTGTGCGCGTCTCAAAGAAACTACCAATAGCAGAGTAGGCGAAGATTAGTTGATCAAACACCCGGGGATAAAAAGTTTTTCGAGAAATTGGATTACTGAAAAGCAAATTGACGAACTGAAGATGGGGACCATCGCCTGTCGTGAAAGGGGTTCACCGGGAAGGATGAACCCTTGGTCAACCAGCAACCATATTTACGAGACGCAGTTGAAAGGGTTCGTGAACGTGAGGTGCGGGAGGAGCGGGTAGGATTAGGAAGTAGACGCGTTCGGTCAGGAAAGAGACAGCGTTTTCCTGTATATTGCGTTGAATAAGCGCACACATACCAGGGTTCGAAGAGCGGGAACCAGGCCACGAAGTGGCAATAGCACCTGAAGCACAATCTGCGTTCTCGTCAAGGGGATCTTCAGCTTTTAAAAGGACCCCAGAAACAAAATGACAGAACGGAAGGTGAGAACGATTCCACCTCGTAACCACTCTCGAGACCTACACAGTTGCTTGGTACCAAACTTACAGCAAACAATAGAGGTACCATACCACGTACATAGAACGTTCCAAGATTCAAACGAAGAGTAACATGCCAACCACCACACATCTTTGACGTCTGTCATCATAACAACGATAAGGATTCAAATTCTTAATGATAGATTAGGACATTCAAATCTTGTATCACATACGCAGAACGTTCCAAGATTCAAACAAAGCATAATCACCACTGCCAACCACCACACATCTTTGACGTCTGTCATCATAACAACAATCCAAAATTCTGCTTAATCTTGATGAAACGACACCAGAACTTGATCGAAAAACAACCACCCAGTGATCTTTAGTTGCCTCATTCAACAGATTCCCCCGACGGTTTTTCTCCCTTAACTTCTTTCAAAGTCCACGCCCTTACCACATTGACCGACGCGGCTTATCTCTAACATTGGAGGGAGATGAAAAGTTTTGAATAAAAAATTGCTCACAATCATCTGTACCTTCGGGCGTACAAGCACCACAACGTACATGTGAGTTCCGCATCTTCTCAAGCATCAATATAGTCTTTCATTACGATAACTATAACTCACCAACGTTTGATTAGAAGCTCTAAATACATGCTCATTCCACCTCGTGAATAAGTCGTGATCGGTATGATGAAAAGTTCTAAATAAAAAATTGCTCACAATTATTGCGCCTTCGGTCGTACAAGCACGGCAACATATATGTGACTTCCGCATCTCCTCAAGCATCGATATAGAACGATAACCATTACTCACTAACGTTTGATGAATAAGTAGTGATCGGTGCGATTTATCTACATATGTCGGTACCATGGAGAGAGGAGAATATAAATTAGTGCACATACAATCATCAAGAATGAAAGGAGGGGCCATAAGTCGAGATAGATGGTCATGAACTTTCAAACTGACTAACTCCATCGACTTCCTGAAGCAGAATCAATCCAACGACTACTGAGCAGAGAATACGACTTACCACACGACACCGAAGAAGACTTGGAAAAGAGCAACGGAGAGCAGAGCACCACTTAGATAACTGTCATAACCAAGATGCACTCGGGATGGAACCTAACTTACCTAAGTTAATTGCCATAACTGCAACGCACCCGGGATGGAACCTAAGATGTTGACTTGGCATTGTTCGTTCCTTCGAGGTCGGCGGAGTAATTTGTATCGTCAGAAACATCCACCGACGAAGGTACGTAATCTCCGAAGGCAAGCGAAACCCTCTTATGCAATATGTTTGTTTTTGCCTGTTCAAGTGTCGTGTATACTACACCTTCACGCTTACAGATAGTCGTGATATCGTATTTTTTCAATGGACGCCGCACGTGGCGATTTTCATGCCAAATTGGCCTGGGTGAACTTGGATATTGCAAAGATTCTTAAAAAATTTAATCAGATTCTACAAGGTGTTAAAAGTGTTTTTTCTCATTGATTAGACCCACTTGGTCCGCCTGATGTTTTCCTTTCCCTGTCTTCATTCCTGATGCTCATGATACATCACCCAGTCTCGAGCGCAAAATAGTTCCCGGAGTTCTTTGCGGTGTCTCCATTTTTAATCTTGCGATCTCATTCTTGAGTTTAACTTCTTGATCAACTTCTCGACAACCTCCAACTTCGCCTATTCGTAACTCCTTCAATCTCTCCACTTCCTGTTCTGCCAAATGTCGTCCATTATGTTCCAAGGCTTCTTGTTCTTTTAGAGCTTGCCCTTGCCGAGCGTAACATGTCGTGATATTGAAGGGGTTAGAAGTGCTTGGAGTCTGGAGACTTGAGCGAGGCACACCTTGGCCGAACTTTTGCTTGTGTAGTTGGGAGTCTGTCCAATAACTGCGTTGTTTGTTCCCATGCCGATGTGCTTCTAGTTTCCATGCTTTCGCATTTCCGAACGTGTTGTCATGTTAACTGTCGAATTTCTACCTCCATTCTCTTCATTCTCTTTTCTTTTTCATCGGATCTTCCTCCTGTTCTCTACTATGCTTAATAATAGCATCCGTAGACAAGGGCGGAACATTGCCACCGCTTGCCCCCATTGTAAACTGCATCCGTCTCAAACTCTCGACCTCCGCCTTCAACTTATCGAGCTCCTCATCATTTTTTTTATTTTTATTTTTTTTTATGAGTAACCCCTCAAGTACCGCATCGACACGAGAATTCATTGACTCCCCAAATTCTCTATGAAAATTTTCTCTCCTTCTTCTTTGTCTCTTTCTTCAGTTGCTTTTCTTTTTCACGTGCCAGTTTCTCCTCCATCTCTTTCTTCTCACGTTCCTTTCACTCCTCTGTGTCGTGACGAGTCTTCATTTTTAATACCTGGTCTTCCAGGTTACCTATGTGGCACCCTCAGCCGCGGATCCCGCGGCCTAAGACGCGGCCAAAGAGGCTGGCTGCTACCCCGTTGCGTAGGCAGAGTGACTATGTTTCCACGCGGCCACGCCCTGGAAAGGCGGAGCCGCGCGCCGCCTGTGCAGGTCGCTCCCCCCCCCCCCCCCCCCCCCCCCC
>BFEA01000019.1:688068-699740 GCA_003427395.1 Chara braunii | reverse complement strand
CCCCCCCACCAGCAAAAATGAAGAAGAAGAACAAGAAAAAAGCGATGAAGAAATAATCTCTCTCTCTCTCTCTCTCTCTCTCTCTCTGTGACCATCGTCGTGCTGCCACGAGGCAGCCCTCTCTCTCTCTCTCTCTCTCTCTCTCTCTCTCTCTCTCTCTCTCTCTCTCTCTCTACCATCGCCGCCTAATTGCCCGAAGAAGAAGGAGAAGAACAAGAAGAAAAAGAAGAACAAGAAACAACAACTGAAACGACAAAGAAGAAAACAAAGAACAAAAAAACGAAGAAGATGAAGAAGGAAAGAACAAAAAGAAGAAGAACAAAAAGAAGATGAAGAAGAAAAAGATTAAGGGGGAAAAAAAAAACAGCAAGGAAGAAAAAGAAGAAGAAACAGAAAAAAAGAAACAGCAAAGAAGAAGAAGAAGAAGAAAAAAAAAAAAAAAAAAAAGTCACATCAAAGAAGAAAAAGAAGAAAAAAAAAACAACGCAAACTTTAGAGATGGATTCGACCTCCATATGTTTTGGAAAACATTAAATTCCCTTTACCCCCACACGGAAAGTGTTTTTAGGAGGTAGGAAGTATAAAGTTCTTGAGAGACTTTGAAAGGTTTCCATGTGAATCGAAGGTAAGGAAGATCTTGAATCAAGTCTTAAAGCAGTTTTAGTCAAATAAAAAGCTTGAGACCATGACCCCAAAACAATTGGTAGAGTTGTACAAGAACATGTATTCGTTCTCCTGAGAGAGTGTTAGGAATACTTCGAAGAATGTGGTTCATGGAGTCTGAAAGGGAGAATTCCATGTCAGAATTTTCAACGAAGAAAACAATAGGAGGGAACTATGAGTCGAACGAGGAGAGGTAAGATCAAGAATATTACAACGGGGAAGATTGGAAGAGTATACGTCAGGGACGATAGCGAAGCTGCAATGCCGAAAGTTTCAGTTGGTCGTGCGGAAGAACAAGACCATCAAAGAGTTTCTCCATAACCATCGAAAGAATGAGTCGCCAGATGGTAGCAGTTGTGCAAATCTTGATCTTCGGAGATCAAAATGGCAGGTTGTTTTCCGTGTAAGTACTAGAAACGACATTAATGAGAGTCATGAGAGTGTGTACGACTCCAAGGACGTTCTAAGGGTGAATGACAATGAGAAAGAGTCTGGAAGGTGAATAACAAATTTACCAAGGCAGGGATCGACACCACATGGACGATGTAAGAGATCAAACAAGGCAATAAGTGAAGTAAGGCGTGATTGATAATATGTTGGGGTTAAAACAAAGATGAAAGTGTGAGGTGTTCAGCCCTTTGGATAAAAACTCAGTTGAAACCATGGTGATGTCCCTCGTGCTGTGCACAAAAGAGATGCAAATGGCATTTTGGGACGACCCGGTTTTCGGGCCGGTGTGGAAGAATGAAGAGGATGTGTTGACATAGGCAAAATAGAAGTCTAGGGAGAAAGGGCTGGAGAAGATAGGCAAGGGAGAAGAACTTATGTGATGCCAAACCACAAAGACCCCTTGAAGTTCTGACCAATCTCGCATCCCTTTTCGAAACCAGCAAAATTGGCGAAGCAGAGAGTTGTGAAGGCGCTGTTGTTTCCACTCTCGAAGGAAACTCAATTCAACCTCAAATCAATACATCGACTATGAAGGAAGCTGGAAAAGATGAGTCGCCAGGCACAAGAAAGGAAGAATAGAGAGGAGTAACTTAAAGATATTTCTTAAGTTACCTTATGAGTTCGTAAGAACGGTTATTGAATGGGTTGCATTGTATGAGAAGGAAGGAAAAAAAATTATGCTGGTGGGGATGAGGGGAGAAACAATAACATTTGTAAATAATAATAATGAAGAAGGTTGGGTGTGAAATGATTTTGCATTGAAATTTACATTGATGAGGAGCAAATCGAATTCGATTTGAATAATATGTCTTTATGTCACTTTTGTGGGCATTAGGTAGACTCTTGAGACAAAAGGAAGGAATCCCGATGGGGAACTCCAGCAGCCCATTGATGACTCGCATTTTATTTATTTAGTTTTTTACCAAATTGCTTCATCTATTGCTGGGGAGTATCGCCTGCTGGAGACCCGGTTCAACGTCCCATCAATCACAAATCGAATAATGTAGCTTTAGACAGAGAACAAGGAATGATTGAGCCGACATAAGATTGCAATGGACTGTAAACGCTACCTCTTCACCCATTAAGTGGTTGCTAGATCAAATAAGGAAGCCCTGATATCCTTCATCATGCAATCCTACTTTAACTCTAAAACAAGTTTTTTCATACTCATTCCTGGTATTATTCTGACATTTTCTTACTCATAATCAAACCATGCTCCTGGAACCATGCTCAAATTTGGGGGAGGAAAGGGATATGGGAATTTTGCAAGGGGATGTACAGGTAGTGTATATCAATTAGTGCCCACTTATTAAAATCGAACCGATAGTCCTTTAACATTTTTCTGATCCAGTCTCCCTGAACCTTTCCACTTTACTTGCCTTATCTTTCCCCCTTGGTTCCCCCCAAGCCAGCAAAGATTGAATTGTTGAATGTGTTGAAGTATTTCTTATTTTGAGGTTACAAAATATATATAATTTTTTTTTAACAGTGACAATTTGTATTTGTACCTATTGTTCGATAGGTTCAATGAATGATGCGTCATTAGGTATAGCTCCTTCCATCTTATAGGTACACCTTCTTGCCAAGATAGCCCATATGACAACCCTCCTTCAATGATATGAATAGATCGTGTTAGAAATCATCAGCGTCCTCTGGAAACCAACATTCCAGAAGAAGAGTCTTTGAGTCCCATAACCACTGAATCGCAGTTCCAAGGTTAAACCAAACACAATCCCACCATCTCCAAATCCAAATTGCACCATGGCGTTCTAGGAAGATATACTCATCATTCTTTGAGATTAGCCTAGATGAAAAAAACGTCTTACAAAATTTACACAATGAGAACATCATTTTGTGTTGCAATGAGGTCTTATCTATACGCCAATCGTTAGTAGGAAGCCAACTCTATTTACCATTGAAGCGAAGCAACTTTGGTTGGTTTGTCTTGATCGTCCTAAACCAGTCAATATGTGGACTTAACATACGATAAGTAGACTTAACAGACTAGGTATGAAGATAAATTGATGATAGCTTACAATTTACCAATGACATATACCATTTCTAATTATCTGGATAAAAAATCAAATAACTAATGGGTATGTTAGGTTTGAAGGTCGCTTATTTGTTTATGTGCTTTAACAATTTGATCGTGAAAACAAGATTCATACTTACCCATCCAGTACTATCCTGGTATTTAATTATTGTAGAATGGTCTTGAGCTAACTCATATGTGGGAAGGACTTCACCATCCTCACAAACCTCTAAGACATTATCTGCATTGTTTGGTATATTTGTAATAACAACCCAATCACTCATTAGAACCTTGGACCTTTTTCTTAAAATTCAAAGTCGGCCCAAGGGTATGAACTCAATCAACCCTTCCAAAGTCTCCTGAGAGTGATGGCAACTTGAATACCTGAGTCGCGCCCACAATTTCTACTGGGTCACTCATCTATCTCACAACTTCAAGTATCCTTAAGTTAAACCCTTACTACACCATTTTTAACCGACCCTTTCCAGCGTCTCAATTACACGAATACTCTGATAAGGATGGAGAGTTGGTTGTCTAAGAGATTACGTGTTGGAATATTATCCCCCCCTCCACTTCCTTTGCACTTCACTGCACGACGGGAGCTTGGTTGTGCTTTTTCTTTCCGGGGCCATTACCCGACTCCAGCTACCTCCTGAAGCTACATGAAGTTGGAACCCATATCCCATACATAAACCCAAGCAAGGGTACACACAGCCCAAGGCCAAGGGCACAATTCTTCAACACAATCGATCATGGTATTATGTATAGTATCATCCAGATGAAGCAACGCTCGACCGAACCAACCAACCGGATTGGAATAAAAAATCCATATGCATATATGCCAAAAGGAAGAAAAGTGGTAAGGTCGGAACGATTTGGATTATGACTCGGAATTCAATCAAAATAAAGCGTACACGTAGGGCAGTCCTTCGCGCATTAAGACACGATTTTTCTTTGTCCTTTTTCCTTTCTCATCACACTACTCGTCAATGTATATCGTGTTGACTGTACATAGGAAACCAAAAATTAAATTGGAAAATCAAAGCGCAGGGGGTTACCCGCCAAGCCGTCCGTCAACTGTGCAGAACAGTCGCTAACCCACTCCTGTGGCCCCTCTCGTTCCAGCCGTTTGGACATTGAAGCGTGAGTTCCTGAAAGAGGATTCGTAAGTACAAACACAACCTATTTATGGTGGTAACAGCGGTAACCGAAAACAAAAAATTAGTCCCAGCAAATCATAGTTCCTAGTGGTACCAATAACCCCCGTCCTATACTTAGTTCCAAAAGAACAAAAAACTCGCGATTGAGCGGGTTCCAAATACCATCTTGTACTTCGTTCCAAAAGAAAGAAACACACGCGACTGACTGGTGTTCAAATCCCAGTCCAAAACGATAAGCACGTTGTAGTCCTTGGTACCCCTTGTGGTTTCAAGTCCCACTTACCATCTGAAGGGACCCAAAGAAGATCAGGGCCTACTTGCGAAAAACGAGCATCTTCACCCGAATAGAACGACAAGTCATTATAGTTGTACTGGGACTGAAAGTTTGCACTAAATACGGCTATAACGACCGGGCGTTCTATTCGGGTGAAGACGGTAGGTACGTACATGGACCTCGCATTGGATAGCAGCCCGTCAAAGCGGGCTTGTCCAAGTCAAGCGGGTATCGCCCTTACCATTGATTTCAAAACGGACAAGCCTGCTTCTAAAATTTTGAGGGAAAATTCCATCCGTAGATTTTGTCCCCATTCAAAGATGGGAATTAAAACAAAAAAGAAGAAGTTGGGAGTTCCCAGGGCCATATCCCCTAGTAGCGGTTGAGTTTATGTTTTGTGTCTTTTTTCAAAGTGGTCACACTGTGGCTGTGAGATTTTCAGATTCGATGGCAGGGGGCCATCTCTACTCGAAACCGGAACTAAACTTCGACAAGTGGGACATGGCCCCCGGTATTCTCAGTCCCAGTGCCCGACTTGCATCTATACCCGGACCCCGGTTAATTTTGCGAAGTACCCGACTTTTCCCCTGTTCCAAATTGTAGGCATACCCAGTCCCACAGGCCCCTTAAAGATGGGAATACCCGCTATACATAGCCCCAACGCCCAACTTGCATCTATACCCGGACCTCGTTCAATTTTGCGAAGTACCCGACTTTTCCCTGTGCCAAATTGTAGGCATACCGAGTCCCGCAGGCCCTAAGTTTCGGGCAACGAAATTATGCGCATGCCTAGAAACAGGCTGGCAAAATTGCGTGTGTACCCTCAGCCATGAGCGGGCCTTGGATTGTACCACAAAATTATGTTCATGCCCACCACGAGGACCCTTGTGGCCCAGCGGCTGGTGTGGGTATGAGCATAATTTCAGGCATCCTGTAGTAGGGTATATGAATAATTTGGTCGGTCCACCTTAGTCCCGGGTATGCCCATAATTTTGCCTGGGTATGTCCATGATTCGTGCGTTCCGGCGGTTGGTTATGATTGTATTTTTGCGGTACCAACCTGGGTTCACCTAAGTTTTGGGCATGCAAATAATTCCCACCGCAGTTTTCTGGGTACAGGTACAAGTTGGCACTGGGAAGGAGAAAAATTGCCCCGCAAGACAACATCAACACGAGAATAGAGCAATCATGATACAACGATAGATCCAAGCTTCGTTGCGCATGCAAGTTTAGACAATAGGAACCGATCAGCACTGACATTGAGAAATCAAACAAACACCAACCAAGTGGTCCGAACCCTCGCCACGTTTCGTCCGCCCCGCACGCGGACTCATCAGGAGGCCAGATTACACAATGCTGGCATACTACATGAGGCCATTCCCACGACTTGCCCCTTTTATACTATCCAATACCTGTTCTACGCACTACTACTACGGTACTACCCTAACCAGATGCGGAAATGACACCATTGAGTGCACACATATGCCCCTCCACCTCTGAGTATGACACATGGCTGCCTAAGGATGACAAAGGATCATCACGACTGAAGTAGAGAGCCGAGGAACCTGCCGTTCAGAGGGTGCCGCCAAGAAATTACCTGCACAACCCACGACACACAGACAAACCGTTCACAAGACACACAAGCAGCAAGTCGCTCCGCAAAGCACATTACCCCTCCAGCAGGTACAGGCGTAATCAATCTCGAAGCTGCTCGTCTGGCAGGGTACTAGTATCAAACTCCATGTCTGGGGGTACTAGTATCAAACTCCATGTCTGCACAGCGCAGCGATGGCGCAAAATCCGACTAATGAAAATTGTTGTGCCATCGAGTAAAACCCAACGTAGGGAAGCACATTACTAGTGGCGTCGCCAACACATACGTCACAACCGCAATCGCACGTTCTAGCGATGAGAGGCGGACTGCGGGTCACACCATCAGTATATCCTAAAAACAAACCCAAAGGTTCCCGAAGTTGTGACAAACGGTAGATGGAAGAGGTCCCCCACCTGTTTCCAGGCATACAACCGTTTTACGTGAATGATGCCGCAAAGCAGTTCAGGTGCACCAAGGGATGTTTCGCACGACAATTACCAGGTCTCACAAGGCACCAAGGGCGTTGCCGCACGGGACACGAAACGAAAAACGAAACGAGTGCATCTTCCTGCAGAAACTGACCAGGTTCATCGGTTTGCTATAAATAGGAGGAGTGTATGTTGCCACCTTTCGTGGGCAGATGCACTCATTTCGTTTTTGTTTCGTGTGCCGTGCGGCAAGACCCCAAGGGTCGCTAATAAGTCCAGCACCAGTTCACACAAGGCGATTCATCGAAAAACCGGTCCTATAGCCACCGAAGAAGCACAAAAAAACAGACAGATAAGCAGTACCAAACCAGGAGAACTACAATCATGCAGAGTAAAAGAAGAGAGATCTTCAGACAACGGTCAGGTATAGTCGACAAGGTCAAGGCTACACGTACCATCGAAAAAAGGCCAAACAGGCCATCTGAGCAAACCCGCTCAGCCCCATTAGATTGGGACTGGGTATTCCCATCTTTAAGTGGGGTGCACACACAATTTCCCCTAAAAATTGGACCCATTCATCTTGTGCACGGGCCCTGCTAAGCTTAGTGTCAACCTCTCTTCGGTGAAGAAAGCTATGTTTGCAGGGGTCTTTTGTATAGCCTTAAGAGTAGTGGGAGGTAGGTAGTGAAAGAAAGATAAGTACCATTTTTATTTATATTTATTTATTTATTTTATTTTATTTTTTTTGAACTTCGTATACGGGAAACCTACTTAATGAGGTGATAAGAGCATCCCCGTTAAGTAGGCCCCGGCGTCGAAGGCTCCATCTATGGGTGGGTAGCTACACCTGCTGGAAATTGGGTCCAGCGTTCCCGTACAATGACGAAAATGTATCTGCTGGAAATCAGGTTCAGCGTCCTTATGCAATGGTGTGAATGTATGTGCCGGAACATGGGTCCAGCGTCCCCATCCATGTAAATTTTAGAATCTCTACAACAATCTGAGGCATCAATCCAATCAGTCGAAACCCCAACCATGATATAATATATACTACCAATGCTTCCCCCCCCCTTTTTTTTTATGATCGCTAAACACCTCATAAAATCCACCGCAATTTTCCAAACACTCGAGTATCTAAGGGATTTCCAATAGATCATAACAAAGCTCACTAAAACCGACTTATTCTCTGAAAAACTTATCCAAGTCTCACGCCCCCTATCTGCTAGGTTACAGAGCAACGCGACTCACTCCAGCTCCGACCAGTGTCGTCCTCTGTCAGCAACCCCCAATTGTCCCTTAGGATGCCCCTGCATAACATCCCCAGATCTCTCTACAAGGCCTCATACCCTCACGTTTGGCAAGTTATAGGGCATCACCCCGGCTCCGGCCAGCGTCGTTCTGACAATGAACAACGACGAATCCTGAATATAACAGTCTAATTTCAGTGCAGCTTCGTACAAACCACCAGCAGATCCTCAGAGTCCCGAGAGATTCTTCAAACTACCAGGAATAACAAGGGTGCTTGTTTAAGTCCCACAAAATACTAACAAAGGATATAGATATTCCCCCCTGTCCCCCTCGTCCCCCTACCCCATTGCTGCCTCCACCAAAAAGGACCGCCCCTGATTATGGGCACTCCTCATCGGCCACAACTTGGGACAGACCCGTTTTTCCCCCTACTTTCACGAAGGCATCAATTCTCACCCAAAGTATACCTTTGTCGATCCCTTGCCCTTGTCTGTCACCCCTGGGATATGATGTCGACCCATACATCTCCCCCAGCCCCAAAATAGAGCACTCCCCAAAATTTGCCTCGTCTCTTTTCAGGGCAATCACCTCCCTCCATGTGAAGCCCTTGCAGAGTAGAGCTCTCTCCCCCCCAGAACCAACCCACCACCCCACCAAAAATAATTTGTTTATGCTTAAGAGGAGAATCAGAATCCCGGACGTTTCTGTGGATTATTTCCCCCCCCCTCCCCTCCATCTCCCCCTGTCCCTCCACTGCCTCCACTGAAAAGGAATGTCTTGATCACAAGCTCTCCTTATCGGCCCCAACTTGGGACATACCTGCTTCCTCCCCCAACTTCCACTGAGGTATCCAGTTCCACCCAAAGTATGCCTCAACCAACCTTTCACCGCTATCTGCCTCCGCTGGGATATGATGCCAACTCATACATCTTTTCCAGCCCTAGAATAGGGCATCCCCAAAAAATCTGCCCCCACTCCCTCCAGGGCATTTTAACCTCCACCTTGTGAAGCCCCTGCAGAGTAGAGCTCTCCTCCTTAAAACCCCAACCCCCACCCGTGCAAAAATAATTCATTAGTGCGCCCAAAGGGGAATCAGAAATAAATAGTGGGGAAAAGAAAAAACAAGGAATTTAGGAAATAAGATTCCTAAGATATGAGTGGAAGAATCAGAAATTTCTGAAAATTGTGATGGAGAAAAGGTAGATGAGTTTTTTTTTTTTTTTTTTTTTGCTGATGACGATGAACAGCACCCTGAAGACGATGATGACGAGGATGATGGTGACGACCAACTCACCTCCTGATGTGAAAGGCAAACAATGCCTTGAAGAGCAACATCTAAAGATGACAAACTGATGATGATGATGATGATGATGATGATGATGATGATGATGATGGTAGTGATGAGAATGGAGACAAAATGATGATGCTGATCGTACTAAAAAGCAACACCAACAACCGCTATGATTTTAGATTGATGATGATAATGATGATGATGATGACGATGATGATGATGATGATGATGATGACGATGATGACGATGATGATGATGATGATGATGATGATGATGACGATGATGATGATGATGATGATGATGATGATGATGATGTTCGTGATGATGATGATGATGATGATGATGATGATGATGCACAACGCCCTGTGATGACAACAGGATAATGATGGTGTTGATGACGAGCACCTTTGATGATAACCTAATGATGATGATGATAATGATGATGATGATAGGGATGAGCAGCGCCCTATGATAACAAACTTCGCCAACCGCACCCTATGATGGTGAACTATTGATGATGGTAATACAATGATGAATGACGAGCAACACCCCTGAAGAACGGCTCCTTGATAATGATGATGATATTTGTGCCGAACTGAAGTGAAGACCTACGCCTTGATGATGATGACGAGCAGTACCCTGACGAGGATTATGGTGATGACGAGCAACACCCTGATGATGATGACGAACCATTACCATGATGGTGATGTCGAACCACGCCCTGTTGATGATGATGATGATGATGATGATGGCGAACCATTACTGTGATGATGGTGTCGAACCGCGCCTTGTTGATGATGGTATTGGTGGTGATCAACGCCCCGTTGTTGATGACGGGCAGCGCCCTGATTGTGCTGACACATCTACTTCCTCATGATTGCAGTCGCCACTGCACTTGCATTTCAGTTCACCAAGGGCTGACTCCACTGTACTCCACAGGCGTCGACATAGCCAACGCCTCTGAGTCCATATGCCACGTGCAAAAACGCAGCGGCAATGGAGTGAAACGTGAAACTCCCAGAAGAAAAAAAATGGGAGTTAGTCTAGCCGCCACATCAGTTTGTGACGTGGCGTGGGCAAGTGCCTTCGGTCACCTATGCGTGCGCAAAGCGCCTGGTTTACAAAAGAGATGACCACCATCGCCGCCGCATGCCGTCACCATGGCCCACCTGTGCGATGTCGCAACCCGGGGCGGAGCACAACGCTCCCAGTAGCGCTGCACCCTGCCACCAGCCTCAACCCTTGACTACGTACTATGAGGATAGCCAACCCTATATCTGTTGGAAATCGGGTCCAACGTCCCCATATCGTGTTGTGTAACTATGTACACTATGGAATCTGTGCAACAATCTGAGGGATCAATCCATTTAGTCGAAACCCTAACCATGATGTGATGTGTACTACCAATGATGTGATTTATATCTGCTGGAAATCGGGTCCAGCGTCCCCATATCGTGTTGTGTAACTATGTCCAACTGTTAGATATATGTCTTTAATCTATACCTATCAAAGTCTAATCACGAAACTCTAAGTAGGATATGATGTATTCTCTATCAATCAAGCATAAGAGCGAAGCTCTATCCATGATGAGTGGACATCACGAAACCCTAACAATGACGAGTCGCACGTGGTGAATATCAAGCATGCCTTAACACAACGTTTTCTCCATGCATTATCTTATGAATTTGTCAGGGCCATTGATTACTTGCCTGCGCAAGGGAAAGGTCGGCCTCCTGCAATCTAACCCCTAAATTGCCCACCACCAATCCCGCGAGGCGATCACCACCCAGTGTTGATTGGTATTGCGGGCCGGGCAACACCAATCATCACTGACTAACCTACTCCTGTCCTTTGGCAGCCAACGAGAAACAACTCCATATCGAGGCCAAAACATATAACAATGAGGAAGTAAGAAAACCAGTTTCCCGTGTCCACCCCCATTCCAACCGCGTCTGCCTGCAGTATCTCACCCATCATTCTGCTGCCATGGACGTTGCCCCCTACGTTTTTGTTGTTGTTGTTGTTGTAGTTGATGTTGTTGTTGTGGTTGTTGTCGTCGTTGTTGTTGTCGTCTCCATTATCATCCGCATCCATCTGCTGCACTCCCCTCATGCGGCAGCCATGGACATCGCCTCCCTCATCATCATCGTTGTTGTTGTTGTTGTTGTTGTTGTTGTTGTTGTTATCACCACCGTTATCATCCATCTCCATCTGCGACATCACACCCTTCATGCTGCTGCCGTGGACGTCGCCCCCGCCCTCGTCACCGTTGTTGTTGTTGTTGTTGTTGTTGTTGTTGTCGTTGTTGATGTTGATGTTGATGTTGATGTTGATGTTGATGTTCTCGCTCATTATCCTGATGATGACCTCGGATGCACGGACACCACTCTGTGCCCTGCTGCTGCCATGATCGTCGCTGCCTCCATCGTCATCATCATCATCATTATTGTTGTTGTTGTTGTTGTTGTTGTTGTTGTTGTTGTCGTTGTTGATGTTGATGTTGATGTTGATGTTGATGTTGATGTTGATGTT
>BFEA01000019.1:670896-682996 GCA_003427395.1 Chara braunii | reverse complement strand
GAGAGAGAGAGAGCGACAAAATGTTGTCGGCTGTAGGTGATGCGAAGAGGGAGGGGAAGCGGGATGATGTGGATACCGTCTTTGCATCTCATTATGTACAAGTTTGCACACACACACAGAGAGAGAGAGAGAGAGAGAGAGAGAGAGAGAGAGAGAGAGAGAGAGAGAGAGAGAGAAGGGATGGGGGGCATGTTGGGAGAAGAGGAGGGGTAGAAGAGAAAAGCACGAGGCTGTAAGACGGGGAGAGAGGATTCTTAGGCTGCGAATTCATAAAAAAACACAAAATGGAAAAGTAGTGATGGGTCGAACAAAGAGGAGAAACGTGCCCGGCGTCCCTCACAAAAGGAAGTGCAGCCACTACGGGCGGGATAATCAAGGCTCACTCGGCCAAGCGCATAGTACCAGGGCCGCAGTGGCATTGCTGTGTGTCGAGGAGAAGATGAAAAGCAAGCTTTGTCTCCTTTTTTTTTTTTTTCTTACTTCCTTATCTTCATATACTTTTGGCTATGCATCTTCAAAGCAAATCACGAATTCAGATATGGCTGTTTCAGTACACATCATGGAGATCGAAGTTATTCAATTTCTGCAGGCTTCTGTATGAGCGCCACGTGGCAGTTTCATCACATGCTGTCACTGCAGTTAGCGCCACGTGGCAGTTTCATCACATGCTGTCACCGCAGCTTGCGCCCGACGAATAACGCGGCTCACTGATCTTGTAAACACGTGTTCTCCCACTCTTTTTTTTTTTTTTTTTAAACGGGCGATGGCCTTGACGTATTATCATCGGCCTAACCGGCCCAGCTAAATTCAATCTTGTGTCTAATCTGACATCGGGTGGCCTTTTCAGCCAGGGTGGCCTCCGATGAGAAAATTTGTTATTTGTTTCTGGGATAAGAGAACCATCGTGGGCGATGGCCTTGAGGTATTATCATCGGCCTAACCGGCCCAGGTAAATTCAATCTTGTGTCCTTACGGGACATCCGTTAACATTGGAACGATACAGAGAAGATTAGCATGGCCCCTGCGGCAAGGATGACACGCATAAATCGAGAAATGGTCCAAATTAAAAAAAAAGAAAAAAAAAGAAAAAAAGTCTTCCGTGTTTAATCTCACATCGGGTGGCCTTTTCAGCCAGGGCGGTCTCCAATAGGAATTTATTGTTTGTTTTATTATTGAGATAAGAGAATCATCGTGGCCTGAGAGATTCGAACTCTCGCGGGTATAACCCATGTACTTAGCAGGCACACGCCTTAACCACTCGGCCAAAGCCACGAGATGGATCAGAATTCTCTCAATTAGATATTTACGTTTGGATTTCAACTCACGTCTCTATTTCACCAGTTCATAGGTGTACGGACTGACGGCATACTCACACTAGGACTTCTTCGACTCAGCTCTGGACGTGATTGAAGTCAGATGCATCCCGGTCCGGCCGTAACTAAGGGCAGATTCATTCGGATTAGTGTTGGTGTGAGAGTATGCCCTGAGCTACGGTGGTACACTGAGCTAGGCCCATTGTGTTTTTGAGCCATTGGCAAACCATTTCCCATGTCTCGTGGCTTTGGCCGAGTGGTTAAGGCGTGTGCCTGCTAAGTACATGGGTTATACCCGCGAGAGTTCGAATCTCTCAGGCCACGACGGTTATCTTTTGCATCCATTTTCGCCTCGTCTTATTCGCTCTGTCGCCTACCTATGTTTTCTGTGTTCTTTTTCTTCTTCCTTTTTTTTTTTTTTTTTTTTTTTTTTTTTTGTTGCTGTTGCGAAATCACCGTTTTTCTATTAACAAGGCTGGGAACGGGGCCCAGCGTCCCTTACACAGTTTGAAGGGGGAAAAAGGGGCGGGGGGAAGGCATCGTCAGCCAAGCCCTAACCTGGCCCCCGTACTGAAATGAAAAAGAACTGAACCAACATGAGCTAAACAACACTTGTCTGAAAACTTGTCCTACCCCGAAGCAGAACATTTAATGCCACGGGAAAAAAAAAAAAAAAAAAAAAAAAATCATTGCCGGGAAACAGGGCCAGTATCCCTTGTGTCAACAGCTGAAACACTCAGACTGGGGGCCAATTCCCACTAACCTTATTCCCCCGAATACAATGTACGGTCATTCTAGCTGTATTTAGACTGAAATTTACCCCAAATTCAGCTATAATGACTGTATATTGTATTCGGAGGAAGAAGGTAACAGCGTCGAGTTTCCTCAATGCCTGAATCTGAACATGTTTGAGGTGTGCAGAAATCGCATTGTTATCGAGGCCAGATTCGGACCCGCGGTGTGTTGAGTTTCCTCAACTGCACATCTCCAAAAACATGTCCACATTCAGGCGTTGAGGAAACTCAATGCTGCTACGAAGAGTGGGACTTGGTCCCAGGACAATTACCGGCAATGCTGGGAAATGGGCCCAATTCCCAAATCCCATAAGCATACATATTCACAAACGGGGCCTGCCTGTGACTCTCATCTCCTCAACAGCCTAACTACTGCCTCAGGGCCCAAGTCCCACTACTAGTAGCAGCATCGAGTTTCCTCAACTCCTGAATCTGGACGTGTTTTGTGGAGATATGCGGTTGAGGAAACTCAACGCGATTTTCTGAACATCTCCACAAACATATCCGGCATTGAAGAAACTCGATGCTGCTGGTGGGACTTGGGACCCAGTGCTGGGAAACGGGCCCACCATCCCTTACAATTTTTTTTTTTTTTTTTTTTTTTTTTTTCCTTACAATATTTTCAACCCTTGCTAAAAAGAAGCAGTGGGGGAGATAAGGAGGTTGAAGGTGATGGCGAGTGGGCGGGGGATTTGACATTGGTTTTTGCTGGTGTACATCTTCTTCTTCTTTTTCTTCTTCGATTCTTTATTCCTCTTCTTCCTTTGCCTATTTCTCTTTCCACATTCTTTCATTTCCTTTTTCTTTTTTAAGTTGTGCACATTCAGGGTAGGGCAGTTGGCATCTCAGCTCAAGAGGGCATCTACCAATGCCCCTCGCCTCAGAGTTCAAGCACCTGTACACCACACATCAGCCCGCACGTGTCAGCACGAAACCCGCTCCACTTCGGAGGCCGCCAATTTTTTTTTCCGACGGCGCCCCATGCCGCATGGCCCCTCCGAGTTTTGCTTGTGGTGACGAAAACTTTCTACAAGGCTGGAGCCGTGTACTTGCGGTTTAACGGCCAAGAGTATCCCGCACCGGGAGACCTGTACGGTGCCCAGTCGCGTACGGGTCACCCTTGGTCCCCCTAAGGTGCTGATAGGAACCCTTCCATTCTCACCAAGAACCACCTACCCCTACGGGTACAATTTACTGGGCCATCCCCCCCAAGCGGTGCCTGACCCTACTCACAGTAGGCGAATGCACTGTACAATTGAACGCCATTGTCTTTCTTTGCGTTGTTGCGCTTCAAGATAGCCAGGATCATAACAATTGGTATCAGAGCGGTACTTGCTTGCGAGAGGATGCCTTGTTGCTCTAATCCTAACGGTACTCGCTTGCGAGAGGATGTCTTGTTGCTCTAACCCTAATCCAAGTTGATCAGGGCAAACTGATCTTGGATTAGGGTTGGCATGAGTGGGAAGTGGGGTCGTGAGGTATGTGGGAGCTGCTCCCTCCTGGTCTAGGGCATGCAAGGGTTGATATTGACCCTGATCAGGTTGGCCGAGCGAATGTGGGGGGTGGCGAGACACAAGGCATGTCAATTTGAGGTGTATTGAGGGAGTAGAGAGCGAGTGGTGACTCACACGTGGAGCTCAAAGCTTGAGGAGGAGATTGAGCGACTACAAGCTTCCCTCCAAGAGGGGGATCTTGGTGACGAAGCAGCATTGGCTGCACCATATTACTTGAAGTCGCTGATTGGTCGTCAACATCGACATGGGATGCGGTGGTGTACAATGGTGTATAGTACTCTCTCTCTCTCTCTCTCTCTCTCTCTCTCGCGCGCGCGCGCGCGCGCCCCGGCCGACGATCACGAGCGCCCCAACGCCAAACGGCCAAAACAGGACCAAAAGAATACTTGTTTCTGTTTTCCTATTTTTGTTATCCTATTTTTCGTACAAACCAGACTAAGGGGCATACCGATGATACCACCCTATGTTTTTTTGTTTTTTTCCCCTCAGCATAAAACCCTCGGATAATTCATCTACGCGCTGCAACTTTCGGGCCTCGGGTACCACGGCAAAATGGCTGGAGGGGCCAGCCCAAAGAGAGTTGCGCCTCTTCGTCTTCTTTTTGCATGCATTGGAGGAAATTGCCTCAGAAGTAGCACTGGTGGTTTCATACATAGATACATAGAACCTGGGCCAGGGTGGGAACATGTTTTGTCGACGCTAAGGGTCTTGGCAAGGTGACCTCAATAACTCTTAAGGGCATACTCACACAAGCCACACTTTTTTTTTTTTTTTTTTTTAATTACGAAAACAACTAGCGACCCCTACTAGGGGGGGTGATAAGAGCAGCCTGGACCAGGGTGGGAACATTTTTTGTCGACGGCGACTTGACGCTCAGGGTCTTGGCCAGATGACCTCAATAACTCTAACGGGCATACTCACACAACGCCCCCTTTCTTTCTTTTTCTTTTTTTTTTTAAAACAAAAACAACCAGTGACCTCTACTAGAGGGGGTGATAAGACCAGCCTGGACCAGGCTGGGAACATTTTTGGTCGACGTTAACTTGAAGGGTCTTGGCAAAAAAAAAAAAAAAAAAAAGAAGGGTCTTGGCAAAGTGACCTCAGTAACTCCAAGGGCATACTCAGACAAGGCCCTCTATTTATTGATTAATTTATTTTATTTTTTCCTTTTACAAAAGCAACCAGCGACCCCGTAGTAGGGGGGGTGACAAGAGCAGCCCCCCCTAGTAGCTGTCCCTGGTGACTCAATCTATCGGTGGGCAGCAGCACCTGCTGGAATCCGGGTCAAGCGTCCCTGTACAACATTTGACAATCCTGAGAGAAGTCCACCAGCATTGATTACCCCTGATCGCCCAGGGGGGTTGACTTTGCGGTGAGCATATTTTGTCACACAAGGCCCTCAAAATTGCAGAATCACAAAATCAGTGGCCCGATTGAGTCCCTGTGAAAGGGCACACTCCATCTGGCCAGTCCTTTTCCAATTCTGCCATTTTGAGGGCCAAATGTGTGTACACTCTAAGGGCACACTCACACTAGGCCCTCAAAGTAGCAAAATCCCAAAATGAGCGCCCAGATCTAGTCCTCCTCTTACAAGAACTCGATCGGGCCGCTCATTTTGCGATTCTGCGAGTTTGAAGGCCTATCGTCTTCACCCGAATAGATGGCCCGGTCATAGCTGTATTTGACGCAGCTTCGCACTTTAAGAAATCCAAACTGTAGTGTCAAAGTCTTTTTGTTTGTTTATTTGTTTGTTTGTTTGTTTGTTTTTTGTTTTTTTGTTTTTTTTTGCAAAAAATGCAGCTGGGGCTACAATGAGGGGTGGTATGAGGCTGTCTCTTATACACATCTAGATGTGTATAAGAGACAGGAGAGAGAGAGAGCGACAAAATGTTGTCGGCTGTAGGTGATGCGAAGAGGGAGGGGAAGCGGGATGATGTGGATACCGTCTTTGCATCTCATTATGTACAAGTTTGCACACACACACAGAGAGAGAGAGAGAGAGAGAGAGAGAGAGAGAGAGAGAGAGAGAGAGAGAGAGAGAGAAGGGATGGGGGGCATGTTGGGAGAAGAGGAGGGGTAGAAGAGAAAAGCACGAGGCTGTAAGACGGGGAGAGAGGATTCTTAGGCTGCGAATTCATAAAAAAACACAAAATGGAAAAGTAGTGATGGGTCGAACAAAGAGGAGAAACGTGCCCGGCGTCCCTCACAAAAGGAAGTGCAGCCACTACGGGCGGGATAATCAAGGCTCACTCGGCCAAGCGCATAGTACCAGGGCCGCAGTGGCATTGCTGTGTGTCGAGGAGAAGATGAAAAGCAAGCTTTGTCTCCTTTTTTTTTTTTTTCTTACTTCCTTATCTTCATATACTTTTGGCTATGCATCTTCAAAGCAAATCACGAATTCAGATATGGCTGTTTCAGTACACATCATGGAGATCGAAGTTATTCAATTTCTGCAGGCTTCTGTATGAGCGCCACGTGGCAGTTTCATCACATGCTGTCACTGCAGTTAGCGCCACGTGGNGGACAGGGGGGCCACCTGGTGGAAACCGGTTGCAGCGTTCCTTTCATATTAGGGGGGGGGGGGGGGGGGACAGGGGGGCCACCTGGTGGAAACCGGTTGCAGCGTTCCTTTCATATTACAGTGAGAAATGGTAAAGTCTTTTTTTTTTTTTTTGTGAAATAACTATTGCCGCCAAAGAAACCACACGCCAACTTGAAATGAGCAATCTCGGTCCAAAAGTATCCGTTGGGCATTCTCTTTTTAGTTTGTTCCCCTCTCTGACAACACGGCCGAACCCTGGAAATATGACACTAGGTCTGAAACCACAGCTGTCGGTACTGTCTGTTGCCTTTTCGAACCCGGTGCAGTTTTCTTTGCCGACGTGTGTTTTTTAGACTTTTTTTGCCCATGTCATGACATGAATGTACTTACCCCTTTTCTTTTTCCAGAAAGTCAACTATGGCCTGCTAGAGTTGATATAAGCAGCCTCCTCTAGCAGGCCCCTCGCCCGGCGCTCTGGTCTACTGGTTGGGACCGTTGGGAGCTTCACCTGGTCGAAACCGGGTCCAGCGTCCTACGACCAAGGCCTTTACCCGGCTTCTGCTTCAAACTATCTCACAGCCTCTTCAGCTACCTTCTTCCCCCGAACACCACGTACGGTCATCATAGCTGTACTTGGGTCATCTTTCAGTCTAGGGGCAACTACGCGGGAGTCACGAAAATGAGTTATAATTGCATGACGGGGCCAAGAGACAGCTTGCAATTGCACTGCGGGCACCCTACCCCCTGGCCAGAAAGCTGGGTTGTATACATTGCCAAAACTGCAATTGCAAACTGAATCTTGGCCCATACTGCAATTATAACTCATTTTTGTGACTCCCCCGTAGTTCTCCTTTCAGTCTAAATACATATATAATGAACGTCCGTTGTAATCGGGGGAAGAAGGTAGCCCTCGACCCCCGCAAAACACTAATGAACATTTGGTGATGAAAACAGACCCGAAAACACCGACGCTAAGTCTCAGCATTGACATTTGATCAGTTGAAAGTTATCAATGTGGTCATACTGCTGGTCATGTCCATAAAAAAGTGATCGTACCATTCATGCCGCCACAATTGAGGTGGGTCGCGATGAACACACATTGGCCATGCATGTACTTCCTAAAAAAGTGATCGTACCATTCATGCCGCCACAATTTTAGGCAACGTACGTGCCACTACAGGAGCGCCCAAATTCATCCGACTAGAAACGTTTCTAGTATTTCCTAAAATCGTGCCCCCGTTAACAAGCCACGATTTTAGGAAGCGTACGTGCCACTACAGGAGCGCCCAAATTCATCCGACTAGAAACATTTCTAGTACATCCTAAAGCCGTGCCCCTGTTAACAAGCCACTGTTTTAGGAAGCGTACGTACATGAGCACCCAAATTCATCCGACTAGAAACGTTTCTAGTACTTCCTTTAAGTCTACCTCCGTTAACAAGCCACAATTTTTGGAAGCGTACGTGCCACTACAGCAGCGGCCAAATTCATCCGACTAAAAATGTTTCTACTCTATTTTTTTTTCCACAACCGATAGCTGGGCCGAGTACTGTTGGTTTAAAAGATTGAAACTTCATTGAAGGTGACACAACTTATCTTGGTCGGGCCTTCCATTATGGAGGATGTGTCACCGGATGAACGAGGCAACACATGACATTTCAAAGCATAATAATCGTCTCTAGAGCAAAACCATTTGCATCCAAGAGGATCATATTGTGGACCTCAAACAACGACTCTTACATAATCAGTTGGCCTTATATTTAAACCATCAGTACCTCCTAAAAGTGCTCCGCGTTAACAGCCAGCCAAAAGTGGAAGTCGCGTCGTTCCACATGGTTGAATCACGCCTACTGGCCCAGGCTCGTTCATCCCAAAAGCTACGCCCATTAATGCGGAAGACTTTCAGGAGGTAGTGGTGGTTTAAGAGGAGACTATACTAGATCAGAGACGAGCCGAGATAGCAATAGTTTTATTGCCCTGTATATCAAGTGTTCGGCATGTGATATCAGGGTGACTCCTCGAAAGCCATAGGAAATCTGGTGGCGCATGTGGGACACGCGGTTAATGGAATGCTCAAAATTCGGGTTTTTTCGCCGCATCACTACAAGCAATGTTGTCAAAACTTTTGCAAACAAACTATTGAATACAGATATACCCCAAAGCTTATGCATATGAGACAAAACAAACACACAAAAAAAGAAGCAAAAATTCAAGGAAATATGGCAGTTTCGGTGAAAAATTCGCCAAAAATGACCGAATATGGATGTGGGATTTTTTTCAGAACAAGGTATCAGATGGATCCGCTTGAATGTTAGTAGAGACTGACCACCTTTGGAAAGTCCCATGGCGAGGCTGGATGGAAATCCATCCGCCTAAGCAAATTAATCCAATTAACACAATATCAGCTTGATAACAGTCTTTCTACTGGCAGATGCGGCCCTTCGTCAGAAGAAGGGCATCCCAACGGGTGGGAGGGCAAGCCCTCCGCTTGCATGTGTCATGTGTATGCTCTCAGAATTCAAGGTTGTGCGCTCACTTGGTTCCGATGCGAGGTTGGTAACTGGGAAAAGAAATATTGACGACCTATTGATCTTTTCGTTTTTTCGGAAAGATGACCCCCAAGGCTTTGAGGAAGGCGAAGGACGTCTGGATCGTGCCACACAATGCTATCTAGAGGGACTGGTACTTGAGCGAACTGATTCTGGATCCAGGATTTTGGATCTCCTGGAGACGAGAGTGATCGTTTATGAGGGTTCTGCGTCCGTGCTCGTAAGTTCAAGAATGCGGGGACAGTCTGGTCCCCTGGTTTGCTACGATTTTGGACCTACAAAGATTTTTCATCGTATGGGCCAAAAAAGGCGAAATTTGTTGTTGCTGCTAATACCATCCTCCGGATCACACAAAATTGTAAAGATCTGGGTATGGTTTGCTTGGGGGTACTCACCCTAGCCTTAGAACTTAAGAAATGGACTACCCCAAAAAAGTAGTTGTCTTGGGCCTCAGGTGGATGAAACGGCGAGACAGCATACCCTTTTGGGACCGGATGATTGCGCTCGTCACAAACACGATTTATCGGATTCAACATCAAGCTGCCAATCAGCTGTAAACCTTCGGATGACTGAGTAAGACAAATCTGCTGAGTCACAAAGAGGCAACACTCGGCATCAGCATCAGCCGGCACAGCAACCGGCTGCAGATCTCCTCGATATTGACTGCAGAGTAAGACATTCTGTTGAAGAGGGAAATACTCTACATCCGCTAAGTCACAAAGGGAAGCATGTGGCAGATGCCACACGCTGCCCTCCGGTACTTCGACGAATCGTAAAATGGTAAAACGTATGAGCTCTGCTTTATTTCAACTTCAGCAGACGAAATTATTTATTTACTTTGGTTTTGTTTTTGTTTTTGTTTTGATTTATGCCCACTCAGCAATCTAGGCGCCACATGCCGCGGTGCGATCTCTGAAGTAGGCCAAGGATTTTTTGTCCACGACCGGATGGTCGAGGTCTAGGCAATAAGCCGGAGATCTCCTTGATATTGACTGCAGAGTAAGACAATTTAGACTCTACATCTGCTGAGTCACAAAGGGAAGCATCTGGCCGGGTAAGGCCTACGCTGCCCTGCGGTACTTCTGCGAATCGTAAAATGGTGAAACGTGTGAGCTCTGCGACATCGTAACTTCAGCAGATGAATTATTTATTTTTCGTATCTATTTGATTATTGGCTGTTGGTCGGGTGCCCACTCAGCGATCTAGGCGCCGCATGCCACGGTACGATCTCTGAAACAGGCTGAGGGTTTTTTTGGAACCCGAGACCGGGTGATCGAGGTCGAGGCTTGCAAAGGCACGACACTCGAAGAGGGCTCTCGAGTAGACAAGAAAGGTATTTAACGATAGGGCAGTAACTGCCAGTAAGTGAGTGGTTACCTCAATCTGAGTGGCGTACTGAGTGGAAGGGTTTGAATTTCGGTGAGGAGGAGATGTTGTATGCCATGATAGTAATGCTCAAGGCATCTTCTTCTTTGTTTATCCATGTGTGTGTAATCATATCTCTCAAGGTTACGTCCTTGGGGTGCCCTTATCATGAGCGCAGGCAGCACCGCCTGTCCGCAAACATGTGGGCCACCCCGATTGGCCGAAAATCGGTTGTGCGGGATCCCGAACAACTGGGGCCCAGGACATCCGTCGCAATAGTCCGGCCCAAGTTGTTTGGCGATTGGCATCCCTTTTTTTTTTTTTTTTTTTTTTTTTTTTTCCCCGGTAATGCAGCAAAACATAAACAACACAAAAGTCCATACAAATATCCGTTTAGATGAAACCAATATCAAAACAATTTGAACACTGTGGATCTTTGAAACAAATTAACAGCTCGATATGAAGGCTGTTTTGCTTCAAAATCAGTTATTAACCAATACCTTGTTATGTACATTTTGCACATTTGGATAGTAGTGCAGCAAGGCCCTTTGTTCTTATCAGGGAAGTTTTCTCTCTATTGAATATATGCTGTCAAGACATACTGTCAAGACATACTGGTGAAGCGAAAACATGCTCAAAACCCCTGTGCACCAGGTGCAGACCTAAAGACCAAGTGTGGACCTCTGGACCAGGTGTAGACCTCCAGCTCCAGATCAAGTGTCGACCTCTGGACCAGGTGTGGACCTCTGGACCAGGGCGGAAACCAAAGTCTCGAAACTCCAACATTGATTTTTTTTTTTTTTTTTTTTTTTTTTTTTTTTTTGGTGTAAAAGTACAGTAAAACTATAAAGAAGTAAGGACATGAAAGCCAAGATTGGAGTTTAGTTTGCTCCAGGTTGTTTCTGACGTGTTTTGCCTTCTTCACGCTCTTGATATTAATTTATCTTTTCAATTTTTTTAATGTTTTAAATATCTACACGCTATGTCGTTCTGTTCACTGGGTCAGACCACTTTTCCCTTTTTTTAGAATGTTTTTTAACAGCGAGGTCAAGGAATTCGAGTGTGCCCAGACAACAATTGGGTCCAGAAATGGGTCCTGGAACAGTTTGGTCCACAGCTCGGTCTACAGCTCTACGCCTACCATCTTCACCCGAATAGAACGCATGGTCATTATAGCTGTAATGAGGGCAACTTTCAGTCCAGATGCAGCTATAATGACCGGGCGTTCTATTCAGGTGAAGATGGTAGTCCTGAGATTTACCGCTGCTCCGGATGTTTACACCTGCTCCAGAGGTCTATCAGGGGTCTACACCCAGTCCAAAGCAATTGGGTCTACACCTGTGTCCACAATTGGGACCAAGGGTAATTGGGTCCAAAACTGGCTCCAAGAAAAGTTGGGTCTAGAGGTCTACACCTGGTCCAGAGGTCTAGAGGACTACATCTGGTCCAGAGCAATTGGGTCCACAACTGGGTCCACAACTGGGTTCAAGCACAATAGGGTCCACAGTTGGTTATATACGATTACACACAATTGGGCCCACAAATGGGTTCAAGAAACAGTTGGGTCCACAGTTGGTTCTATAGGACACAGTTGATTCTATAGGATTACACACAATTGGGTCCACAAATGGGTCCTGGAACAGTTAGGTCCACAGTTGGGGTCTACAGTTGGGTCCACAGTTGGGTTCCTATAGGATTACACACGGTCCTGAGGTCTATAGGTCGCCACCCAGTCCAGAGGGACTGGGTTCACTGTTGGGTAAGAAGTTAAGAACAGTTGGGTGCAGAGTTGGTTTTAAAGGACTACACATGGTCCAGAAGTCTATAGGTCTGCACAGTGGTCCAGAGGAATTGGGTCAATATGGGTCCACAATCGGGCCCAAGCATAGTGGAGTCCACAACTGGTTCGAGGAACTGTTAGGTCCACAATCTGGTTCAAGAGCAGTCCGGGCACGGTTGGGCCTAAGAGCAGTTGGGCTGCGATTGGGTCAGATTACCCCCCTTTGCATGAGCGGGCTTCGCCA
>BFEA01000019.1:633564-643980 GCA_003427395.1 Chara braunii | reverse complement strand
ATTTTTTTTTTTTTTTTTTTTTTTTTGAATTCTTTTCTCACCCAGTTATGAGCATGCACATAATGGACGCCCCTCAGATTAATCTCATGCTCTGTCCGGAGGCATACCAGAAAATACCCCTACCTTAATACCCCAGTCGTTCTCCGGACCTCCAGGGTTGTGGCTAGCACTCATAATGAGCCCCCCTAAGGCCTGCACACGTTTTTGAATGACGCACCAAGCCAATCGTACACAGGAAATTTATTTTTCAATCACACAAAAAGTGACAAAGGTGATCAAACAAAATTACATTAGCTTTTATTGAATTGAACTGAAAGCTGTATTTAATATTTTTATTTAATATTTTTATTTAATATTTTTATTTAATATTTTTATTTAATATTTTTATTATTGAAATAAATTCAAATAATTGAACCATTCAGTATAAATTTACTACAAAATACTAAAAAGCAAAATCATGTTAAAATCACTATAAAAATCAAAGATATTTAACTATCTTGTGATCCTGGGTTAAAGCTAGTGCTCCTGCTTTAGATATTTATTGACAAAATTGACAAAAATGCAACAACCAGTGTAGGAGAGTTGAGAGTCGAATAAAAAAATGAAAATTCTACCGCCGGCCTCCGAAGAACGCGGCGGAATGGGATCGCCGCCATAGGTTACATTCACGACTTAGCCTCCCAGCCTGAGAGGTGGTTGTAGTGGGTTAAACCACCCCCCTACTTCTTCCCATGTGGGCCGCCGAAGGGCCCCCAAATCTTTAGCAGGCGAAAACAAAACGACAACTGCCCGATGAGATTCATCAACGGCGGCCATCGTCGGGCCCGGCCTCCGTTTTTTTACCCGTTGGATAATTTCCCGTTTTCCCAACAACAGGAAAGGTAGTGCTCGGAAAAAAAAAAAAAAAAAAAAAAAAAAAAACGGTATGCTGGCCTGCCGCCAGTCATTGCGAACCAGTTGCCTTTCAACGACGGCCCGATCAGCCAGTCATTGCAAACCAGTCGCCCTTCATAGCGACCGCCCGATCAGCGCATCAGGTATAGAGCCAGGCCTCTCCCATGGCGGGCCCTCATCTGTCGAGATGAAGCTAGTCTGTCCTCCTCCTCGCGCAGCTCACCACCACAAGCGCCCAGCAGTCTGTTCGTCAAACTCTCTCAAGAGTTGAAACCAAAAAGTCAATTCTGACTCACCCCAGCCCTCCTTTCATACCCGAGCTTCTTCTGCTCAGTCGGTAGGCACTTCCCTACACAGTCTCTTACCCGTCTTCACCCGAACATACAAATATGCATTAACCGAATACAGCGCGTAGGTTGCTTTCTATTAGCGAATACAGCGCGTAGGTTGCTTTCTATTCGAATAGAACACATATGGGTTCTATTTGAACAGGTGGAATATCCAAACACAACGCATATGCGTTCCATTCGATCGATTTTTTTCTCTTCTTTCAAAAACTCTAATACAAAGCATATGCGTTATGTTCGGGGGAAGACGGTAGTATTGCCCTTGCCCTGCCCGGTGCCAGGCCGGCTGGCCGGGGCCAAACCCTGGTCTGACAGAGTTCTACTCCTTTGGGCTGGAGCCCCCGACCTACCCGTCCTCTACTGCCTGTGGCGAGGACCTCGTCGAGTCCTCACAGGTTGTGGATTATGGCTTAGGGCTTACATTTGATTTAGGATTCAGCAATTAGGGTACAGGATTCAGAGCATTTCGGATCCATTTCGAGTTTAGCGTTTAAGATCAGGGGGGGGTTACATGAGGGTTTGGGGGGTTAGACGAGGGTTTAGGGTTTGCGGTGTTAGATGAGGGTTTAGGGTAAAGAACTTTTAGTGATGAATTACCCAAGAAGAGGCGGGCTAAACCATCCTCTGAGGAGTAGGTTTGACTCCGTTTGACGAGACTTGGAATTTAGGGACTGGGTTAATGGTTTTGAAGAATGGGTATTTAGGGTTTAGGGTTTAGGGTTTGGGGTTTAGGATTAGGCCAAGGCAGCTCAGCATCATGCCCGCCTGCCTCTTGGCTAAATGGTACAGTACACGCATGTAACCGTTGATAAACCATGTGTAGTTAAAAGAATGAAAGTGCTAAGTCACACTTCAACACACCGCAAGGTCAAGACACACAGTCAAAACACACACGACATGACGGTCAAGACACAGTCAAGACACCATGTGGTTTGACATACTAACTATCAATAAGCCGTGTGGTTCAACAGAGCAACTATTCATAAACCATTTAACTGTCGATAAACCATGTGGTTTGCCAAACTAACTGTCAATAAGCCATGTGGTTTGACAACAATGTCAGACCATGTGGTCCAACAAAGCGACTATTCATAAACCATGTGGTTTGACAAACTAACTGTCGATCAGCCGTGCAGTTCGACAAAGTGACTATTCATAAACCATGTGGTTTGCCAAACTAACTGTCGATCAGCCGTGCAGTTCGACAAAGTGACTATAACTGTCGATCAGCCGTGCAGTTCGACAAAGTAACTGTCTGCTGGTAACATACGGTTCGACTGACAGATGCATGTGGTGAGAAGAAAACAGCTTAGTTAATGTGCTGGCCGCACAAAGAAGGTTAAGGCTTTGGACGACGACCTGCATGACGGAAAACTACCGTCTTCATCCAAATAAAACGCCCGGTCATTATAGCTGTACTTCATGCAACTTCAAAAAAGTCCAGGCATGGCAGCAATCACCGGGCGTTCTATTCGGGTGAAGACAGTAGTGTACTACACTTTCCAATCTAAGGATGTACGCACTCCACATTAATCCCTCCTTTTCTGTCGGGGTACCTTATGCCGGTTCAAGGGCATGCGTGCGCGGGGGCTGCTTCGGCTCAACCCACTCCACCCTTTGGTCTTTCCTCGGGCAGTGTCCCGCCGCAAGTCGGGAAGCATACGCACAGCACCCACGCACGCTCCAGGATAATCCCCGAGAGGGCAAGGCACCGGGGGGGGGGGATCCTTGGGTGTACGCAACCCTCACCCCAAAAAACTCCCCCCACCCCCATCCTCCCTCCTATCTACGTATGCTACACTCTTACTCCCTACTTTAGTACATCTATTTGGTTCCCATTATCAATCCTACTCTTTCAGTCTTACCTATCCCTCCTCTAACTATAAAACACACCGCTGTCCGGACTCGAACCGGAATGGACAAGCCGCAGGATCGGTTGAGGGCTCTAATCTATAGCCCAGTTCTAATCTGATTCTTCCTCATTCTGCAGGATCGGATGAAACCGCATTTGGCCCATCTGGGGGTCCCGGTCGAGCAATTGTGGGTACGGTCCCCATCTTGCCCTAAAGCACGGATCACAATCTTTTTTTTTTTTTTCCCCTTTTCTATATTGTTGTTGGCATCAGATAACACGTGAAAGTCGAATGCATGCACACAGTCTATGAGTACAAGGCTCAGGTGACAGTGCGCTCGGAATACGTGATGACTCTGATGACAAGTGGAAACAGCAACAACTCATCCAACACCGGAGAGAGAGAGAGAGAGAGAGAGAGAGAGAGAGAGAGAGAGAGAGAGAGAGAGAGAGAGAGAGAGAGAGAGAGAGAGAGAGAGAGAGAGNAGAGAGAGAGAGAGAGAGAGAGAGAGAGAGAGAGAGAGAGAGAGAGAGAGAAAGGAGGGGAGATGAAAAGGAAGCTTAGACAAAACCATAGCCCAACTCACAAAAACGGCTAAGCGCAATGCTAACCTCTCTCAATAGGCTAAAACCAGAAATACAGCAGGAGTGAGCGAGGTCGGAGAAAATGGCCATTTCAGAGTTTACGGTTCTCCTCGTCTGATTCCATCGGAATTCGAACTGACGTCTGCATTTCAACAGCTCATGGGTGTAGCAACGGAAGTAGGCCAGTTAATATTTAATGGCCCATTTCACTGTAACAAAACCCAATGCAGTAAACAAAAAAAACAAACCAAAAAAAAAAAAAAAAAAAAAAAAAGAAGAACACAGGAAAAGAAAACAGAACCCAAGAGCCTAGCTGAGTGGGTACACCCATGAACTGTTCAAATACAGACCCGTGTTCGAATCCAGATGATGATGGAACCTGTTGATGAGTACAATTTGTAAAACCAACTATTTATTAAAAAAAAAAAAGAAAAAAAAAGAAAAAGAAAACAGAATCAGCAGAGAACTATATGCAGAGACACTGCACTCAATCATTAGAAATTTAGAAGAACAAAAACAAAAAGACTTTTTTTCCAGCGTTCATTCAGTTGCATGGCTACCCTCCGGACCCCCGGAGCAGATATCACTTCGGTGCAGACAAGCTGCAGCGCTATAGTCCATTCATCAGTGAACTGTGAGCACTCTCAAACAGGTGAGTACTCAATGTAGTCAAACTTTCGCACTCAAAACGAAACTCTCGCTTCGAAGTAGAATAAAAACAGGACACAGCAGCGAAGCATCGTGCAGATCCTCACGGTTCTACACTCTCGCGGTTCTACCCTCCGGACCCCCGGCACAGGGTCCAGACCATTCAAGGTTACTATTTACTAAATACTATATATTTATATCATTATTATATTAATTAATTAATTAGCAGTAATTCTTTACTCTGGGTACTGAGGTGTAGATTCCAGGATTTCCAGGATTTCAACGCAGATGCACGTCGTCGTCAAGGCAGGTGCGCGATGATGTACTGACCGGAAATCAGGCCGTGCGATCAACCCTTTCAAGGCATCAAAGTCGAACACTTCCTGAAACACACGCCACAGCGAAACGGCCGTCCAAAAACACGAAGCCGATAACAATTGCAAGGACGAAATCATCAGGAAAAAAATAAAAAAAGAAATCATCGATTGTCAACATCTTGGTCAAAGTCAAACTTGAGATACATGCACTTATTATTTTCTGCCACTACAGTGTATTGTACAGTTGAGTTGAGTTAACCAAACTTGAGATGCATGCACTTATTATTTTCTGCCACTACAGTGTATTGTACAGTTGAGTTGAGTTAACAAGTCAATAATGTTATGCAGAAAAATAAACTGAACAACTTTCGCCTCAGGATCACATCGAAATTCTTTACCAAAATTTTAAAATAAAATTTTAAATTAAGAAATATGTTTTATTTTTTATTTTTTTATTTTTTTTGGCCCGGCCGGGCAAGTGGACCCGGGGAACTCTGGTAGCCTAGGTCGCTACAGTGTGTTGTACAGTTGAGTTGAGTTAACAAGTTAATAATACTTTTAATATAATATTATAATTCAATAAATATTAAATAGTAATTTTAAAATCAATCAAATCAAACTTATGGAAAATTACATCCAATTTGATGCAAAATTCCAAATCAAAACACCTTAAAGAAAACACAAACTCTATTTCACTCTCCTGAAAATCTGCTAAAAACAAAATCAGTTTAAATCACTAAAGAAAAAGGAACTAGAAAAAGTTAGATTCATCAGTTGTACTGTTCCATCAACCTAGCTGTATTGTAGGTCAGAAAATTCGGGTTTGTTTAATGAATGAACCGGACCGTCTTTTCAAACAGATGCAGGGGTTCGTTCATTATCACTGGAATTTTTTTATTTTTTTCTAAATACAAACACAAAAACAAAAACTGATTCACCGCATGCGCTTACCTTCAGCAACCCAAGATAGTCCGAAACTGGATCAATGACTTCAACAGAAAACTCTCCATGCTTCGTCTCTCCGAGTTCGGTAAGGTCCACGTCAGCGAACGTCGCCATTTTTATCTCCTTAATCTGTGCACGCATTGTTGGGAGTAATGAGTTACTTACAAGCCGTAATAAGTTAATAACCATTAAATGATTACCCCTTCCCCCCCTCACTACCTTTCACAGGCAAACACAAAGTCCATCTAGCAGCCTGTTCCTGAAAAGTTGGGGGATCGGCGCAGCGTTGGAGGACAGAAAAGAAAATGAAAAAAAAATAATAATAATAAAGAAAAGAAAATAATAATAATAATAAAGAGTTTCCAGCCCAGCGATGTCGGGGAAGGCAATCATGAAGGTGGCAGTTTACACAAGTGCTTTGAGGAATGTATCTGGCCACTGTGAGAAATGTGATTGCTGTTTTTTTTTTTTTCATTGTTTTCATGTCCTTGTAGTGCCCTGCCACCCAGGCAGGCAGGGCGTATTCCGCGCGTGACATGAAATTGTCTCACTTACCTCATACTCACACTAGTGCTGTAGCATCCTACATCGCCCCTCAATCAAAGCATAAGGATATCAACTATTATCAAGTATTATTAACTCATTAAGGGATGTTTTTTTTTTTTTTTCCCCTGTTATGTGGACACACGCCCTCACTGAGGGCACAACAGTCACATTAGCACCTTATAGAACATATCTGTAGAACATATCTGATGGTTATCATAGGGATTCGTGGCCCTCGTTCTTTTTTTTCCTTTTTCTTTTCTCCTCCTTTTTTTCYCCCCCCCCCCCAACCCCCCCCCTTCCTTTTTGGATGCAACTGCCCCGGCTCGGTAAAACTCGGTGCGCAGTGAAAATCAGGCTCGGTAAAAAACTTAAAAAAACAGAATTGGAGGTAACTCAGGTAAGTTGTGATATATAAATGTCACGTGCAGTAGTCAAAAGACATTCTCAAACATGAAGTCCACGTAAGCATGTAGACGAGTACAGACAGATCAACACAAGTCTTCAGATTAAAAAAAAAAAAAAAAAAAAAAAAAAAAAAAAAAAAAAAAAATCTTAAAAGAAAAAAAAAAAAAAAAAAAAAAAAAAAAAACGAATCAGGAACGGCGTCCCTGACTGAATAAAAAATAAAGTGGAAACAAAAATTCAATAAAAACCAATGTGCCCCGAGCCATAACGACTGCTTGAGGTTTCAAAACGAAAAACCCAAAAAGAAGTTCAAAACCGAGTATCATAAATACCATCGTTCCCTGAGTTCCCCTCCCAACAAAAAAAATGAAAACAAAAAAACAAACAAAAATTTAAAAAAACGAAAAACGTTCAAAAAACAAAAAACTACAAACTGAAAAGTTGTAAAAACTCAAAAGTTAGTAAAAAGTTAAAAACTCACAAACCCCAACTTACCCTGAGAACCCCCCACACATAACTTATTTTTTGGGGAAAATATAAAAATCTTACAGTACTAAAAGTCAGTAAAAACTCACAAACCCCAACTTACCCTGAGTTCTGACGAGCAGTACGTACTACATACAGTACGGCAAGATTTTTATATTTTCCAATTTCCCCCCCCAAAAAAAAAGAAAAAACAAGGATTTTTAATATTTTTCATATTAAACAAAAAAAACATGCAAATGCATCCCACAAATAGCGCCCAAAATTTCATCGCACTCCCTCACCGTTAATGTGTTCTTGTAGATCTCATTGGTGATTGTCTCTGGTGCTGGCTCACCGCTCTTGTAGTTAAACTGATCCACACCAAATGCCGAAAAGGACAAAGAACATTCGCTCATTTACCAACAACAACACTTAATTTGTCTCCGGGCGAAGTAAAAAAAAAAACACACAAAAAAGAACCTCCCTCCAAACAGTGTATAGCACTTGAAAGCGTGGCTATCGTGGACCTGGACACTGGATGGATCCGTACCTGGGCAGCTGCACAGTCAGGATATCCGGACGACCATACATCCACAGGAAACTGGACCATCCCGAGATGTCCGGATCTGTTGCGATCATTTGTGTCCAGATGCTTCCATTGTATAAATCTTTAAATTCTTTACACATTAGAGAGAGAGAGAGAGAGAGAGAGAGAGAGAGAGAGAGAGAGAGAGAGAGGGAGACAGAGAGGGAGAGAGAGAGTCCGTGCTTTCTACTTCCGACCCCGCTGTACTTCTCACAATACAGAGGGGTGCGGCCCTAAATTGAAATTATATTGGCTGTAACAAGTACTAACGTCAAACACAAGTTTTATTACAATATATATATTGTCACATTGTGAATCAGAGCGCAAAAAAGGGAAAAGAAAAAAGGAAAAGGAAAAAAGGGAAAGGGAAGGAGGTAAGGAAAGCTCCACCTGTTCATAACCTCTTACGTACAAGGCCAGCCACGTGGATGACAGGTTGAGCGCTGGCTGCCCCCATCCCCGTGTGTCACAAGGACCCACTTGCACGCAGCCAAAAGGCAAAGAGGTAAAGAAGGGGAGGAGGAAACCAAACCTGACAGGGAAAGAAAGATAACCAAACCTGACAGGGAAAGAAAGATAGGGAAAGAAAGATAATCCAATTATCGCAAAGCAAATAACACATCCCACAGATCAACATATCTTTTTTCTTTTTTTCTTTTTTTCTTTTTTTCTTTTTATCTCTTATATCGTCAAATAGAACTGCCCGGTAAACCGTAGGCAGAGAGGGAGAAGAGGACAACAAACGAGGGGCTGTGACAAACTGTTTCGTCGGAGTTATATATATATACAGAGAGAGAGAGAGAGAGAGAGAGAGAGAGAGAGAGAGAGAGAGAGAGAGAACGAGCGGCTGTGACAAACTGTTTCATCTGAGTTTCACCAACTCATCAGGAGGTATATATCGTCACCATTATTGATCAGGAACAACCGAGGGGCAGTGACTATTTGATGTCCTTCAGGGCATGGATTGGAAGGCCTATAGATGCATGGCCCAGCACAGAGATTCCAATGCAGAGATAGACAGCGTGGTGTCATTCGGAGTCGAGCCATAATCAGGAACATGCTTATCAGAGAGAGTAGTCAATGGTTCATACACAGACTCGTTCGAAGAAATGCATGTCATTATAGAAAAGGAGATGGCAATACCCGAGAACAAAGAGCGAAGAAAGGGAACGGGGCGAGAGAGAGGATTCAGAAGAAGAAGAAGAAGGGAAGAAGTAGGAGAGGTGATGGACACCCAAAAGAAGTACGAGCGCTGAAGAATGAGAAGAAGATGGGCAAAGATTCAAGAGAAGGATTACTGTTTTTAAAACTTCTTATTTATGATCAGGTGAGGGACGCCGGGGCTGTTTCCCAGGACTGTTATAATTCAGCCTTGGGCACTGGGGCCCTTCTAAAAAAAAATAATAATAATAATAATAATATAATATTATAATAAATTAATAATAATAATAATAATCGGAAATTCTTTTGGGAAAACTCATGGACATCCCCTGCAAGGATAACATAAATCAAGAAATGGTCCAAATTTAATCCAAAAAAAAGGTGTCTTTTCTGGGGGGGGGGGGGGGGGGGGAGTGCATGGAAGTGGATGGGAGGGATGGCATGGAATAGCGAAGGGAGAAGAGGGGAGAGAACTGAAAGGGAGGGAAAGTTCAAGGAGAGGAGGGAGAAAGTTCAACGAGAGAGAGGAGAAAGTTCAAAGGAGAGCAAGAGTGTGTGGAATGCAAGGGGAGAGCGAGGCAGACGGGGTGAACTTTTTTTTTTTGTTTCGTTTTAAAAGTTTTATGTGGTTCGGATTAGTGAGGGGAGATGGAGAGGGGAGGGGAGAGAACGAAGGGGGGGGGGGGGGGGGGGGAGGGAAGGGGGGAGTGTGTGGAACAAGGGAAAGAGCACCGGGAATGGCAGGCGAGACCAAACAAAAATCCAATCTTTACCTTCTCCACCCAAATAGAACGTATGATCATTATAGCTGTATTAGGGGTATCTTTCAATCTACATACAGCAATAACGACCGTACCAAAATCCAATCTTTACCTTCATAACACCGAATACAACACATAATTTACACCTGCATTTTGGGGTATCTTTCAGTCTACATACAGCCATAATGCCCGTACATTGTATTCGGGTGAAAAAAGGTGAAGCCTATGTACCAAGCCTCAATCTGTAGTAGTATCAATGCATCCTACATTTCCTAACTAGGTTCAAACCAAAGTTGTACACTGGTAAGCAAGGGTACAAGCCGGGCCGCCCAGGTGACCTTGTTGCATGGGAGGGCCCGGCCAAAAAGCAGTTGAAAAACTGAAAAAAAAAATGTTATGACAGTTATGCAGAAAAATAAACTGAACAACGTTTGGCTCAAGGTCACATAGAAATTCTTCACCGAATTTAAAATATATATATTTAATATTTTTAAATATATATGCATAACATATATATTTCAATAATTTATTTCTTATTTTAATATTTTTAAAAGTTTCGTTGGCCCGAACGGGCAAGTGGTCCCGGGCCACAAATTGAAAATGAATTTAATGAATTGAAAACGACTTGAAATTTAAAAACAAACCAGAAGCCAACGAGGTGGGGATTCCAATCATTCCATGCATAACGAACTCACACACACACACACACACACAGAGAGAGAGAGAGAGAGAGAGAGAGAGAGAGAGAGAATCAATGTGATGGGGAATTGCCAGCAGGTGCAAGAAGGCTGGTCCAATGCCAAAATTGTGTCAGCCTTCCTCACCTTTGTTGTGCTCCAACAACAAGCCCGGGTTTGCCCACTGTCTTTTCGTCCATGATTTTTTTTTTTTTTTTTTTTTTTTT
>BFEA01000019.1:601450-622866 GCA_003427395.1 Chara braunii | reverse complement strand
GAGAGAGAGAGAGAGAGAGAGAGAGAGAGAGAGAGAGAGAGAGAGAGAGAGAGAGAGAGAGAGAGAGAGAGAGAGAGAGAGAGAGAGAAGAAAAGCGAAGTGGACTTCACACCGAATAGAACGCACGATCATTATACCTGCATTTGACGCAACTTTCAGTCTCGATACAGCAATGATGAACCTACGTTCTATTCGGGTATACACGGTGGAAGCTGACTGGAACACAATGCATACTTGTTGACATAAAAAATAAAAATAACAAGGCTACATGTATAGATTCACACGGCCTGATAAACTCACCTGATCTTCCCCCCACCCCCGTCGGCGCACCCCAGCCCCCCCCCAACTTCCCCTCTCCTCTCCTCCCCTCCCCTCCACACACTCGAATATAAATCGGGAGATCATCATCATCATCATCATCAAGAAGAGATTCTGTACATCATCATCATCATCATCATCAAGAGATTCTGTATTCATCCGTTTTTTCTTCACATGGTAGCTTACAAAAATAAAACTTAAAAATTAAAAAAAAAAAAACAGGAGAAGGAAGAGCGCAAAGCAGAAAAGATCACGACGAAAAAAGCGCCCCCCACCCTCCACCACCACAAAAGAACTCGTTCAAACAAACTCCAGTTAATGGAGACGTCGTCATCATCATCATCATCATTATCATCATCGTCATCAAATAATTTATTTTATCTATTTTTACTTTATATGGACCTTTTCTCGATTTAAGCCTGTCATCCTCCCTCGCGCAGATGACATCATCAACGAAATTCGGTAATTAGTACTAATTAGTACTGATTACCCAGAGTGACCCCTGAGGGTGGCCGGTTCTGGCATGCTGCTGCCCGAAACAGCTGTCGGGTCGGGATTGATGCCAGCTGTGCTTCATGCTATGGTGGTCCCCACCATCCTACGGTGTTTCTTACCATCTTTATATTTTGAGCTTATAGCAATATATATATCGAGGGGGGGGGGGGGGGGGGGGGGGGGGGGGGGGGGGGGGGGGGTGTAATATCCTTGTCTTTTTCTCTCATTTTTCTATCCTTGTCTCTTTCTCCTTTCTGCTTCTTTCCTTCTTTCATCCTCTTTTTTTTTTTTTTGTTCTTTTTTTCCATCCTCTTTGGCTTTAAGTTCACACTTGTTATTGTCATTTGCATGGAGATTTCTTTCTCTACTACGTTATCAAACGGAAAAAAATCCTGGTTAGCCGAAAAAAAAAAAAAAAAGACCAAAGACGAGGAAAATGACGAGCAGGAGTCCTTCGAGGTCCCACTGGCAACGAGGAGGATTGGATTAAGCTGAAAAAAAAAAAAAAAAAAAAAGATCGAGATGCGACGAAGGGAGACAACGAAAAAACAAGATAGGGAGACAATGAAGACAAGGAAAGAAGACAGTAAGTACTTTCACAGATATTCAACAGAGAGAACACTGAACATTCACTTCTCTACCAGGACAAGACGGAGAGATGTCGCTCCAAAGTCGCACGCAAGCCGCACACACGAAATCCTGCCGACGACGACCCTCCCTCTGCACACCCCCCCCCMCCTCTCTCTCTCTCTCTCTCTCTCTCTCCCCTCAGATGTATCTATGGGCTGCCATCCACTCTCTCTCTCTCTCTCCTCGGATGTATGACTGACTCTCTCTCTCTCTCTCTCTCTCACTCTCTCTCTCTCTCTCTCTCTCTCTCTCTCTCTCTCTCAGATGTATCTACGGGCTGTCATCCACTCTCTCTCTCTCTCTCCTCGGATGTATCTGAAGGCTGCCATCCGCTGTCTTTTGTTCTCTCTCTCTCTCTCTCTCTCTCTCTCTCTCTCTCTTGCACAAATGTATATGCGGGCTGCCCTCTGCTATCTTTAGCGACTAAGGGCCTCGCTCCTGTACTCTCGACATGCACAAAGGACAAAAAATCATTGCGGTGTATCTGTCCATGTTCTAGCGGAAGATTCACTCTAATGCAGCAAGAGCCTAGGGTAAGCAGTTCGTAGCAAACACTCAGCAAACAAGCCTTGGCATTTCGACAGCCGCATCTGGCAGCATATCCGGCCAGGTGCATGGGCTATAGGCGTGAGCCACGCGGGTACTATGGGCCTCGCTGCACTGGTCTCGACATGTACAAGAGACACAAATCATGGCCGTGTATCTTTCCATATTCTTCCGGAAGATTCACTCTCGTTTTGCGCATTTCGAGAGTAGTGCAGCGAGGGCCCATGGGTGCACGAACGAACCAGACAGCGAGCTTCAGTGAGCATGCGGCTTCGTGAATCCCACGCGTTCCGTTCGAGAGAATGAGGGCGTACTAACGCTATGCAGCGCTATCTTGAATGTATTTGACAGCATTTACCGTCAGACATGGATGAATCTATCCGTAATTACGTCCAGATATCAAGTTGAGACATCCTCATATGAGTATGCCCTGAGCCTAGCTGTAAGCGCACATTCCTCCCCCCCCCCCCCCCCCCCAAAAAAAAAAAAAAAAAAAAAACGGTGGAAAACGCACATTCATGGGCATCAACCATGATTCTGCGTTTCGAGCTGCCGTCAACAGATATTTACTACCGGGGCTTAGTGGAACGGTACCACCAACCACTACCGGTAGCATGGCGTTAGTCTCTCCCATGTCTTCGGGTCTCGATCTGCTGATCTGCTGATCTGCTGATCTGCTGATCTGTGAGGTACTGTACTACCGACCCAAGTGGACCTTCCGACGGAAAAACGGGTCCTCAGAAATAGCTGACTTTGCCCAACAATCGAAGCTTCAGCAGACTCCGGTGATCTCGGCCTCTAGGAGGCTGGCAAAACTGAAAGGCGAGTCAACATTACAGCCGGACTGGCTATCACAGTGGAAAGCACTGCGAAAGCTACCCTCACAGAAGAACGCGGGCCTACTCTGGCTACAGTCCTTGCAGGTCATCCCGTCAGCCTTATGGTTATCCCTACAGGGGATGGAAATATCGATTCCCTGCAAGAGATATGATTGGGGCTGGGAGTCTAACTAACGCCCATGTGTGGACTTCATGCCCCTTAGCGGACGAGCTCTGGATGTGGTGGTTGGAACAGTGGAAGGACCTAACAGAGGACAACTTCCCGTGGACGGATGACTGGACATTGTATGGTTTGCTGCCAGATCCCAAGTACAACTACACAGTGGGATGGGGCTATGTGGCTCAGGCCTGCAGAGGAGCAATCATGCTGGCAGCACAGGAGTGCTGCAGTATTCAGAATGGAGAAAAATTCGTTACACCAGCAACAGCAACAGAGCCGGTCCAGCATCCGTCAAATGGTGATATCGCATTGGAGGACAAGCAGTGGCCGCCAGGGGAGAGGCCGCCCCTGGTTCCTCAGGAAATGGGCACAGAATGAAAAGTGGGCTACAGTTCCTCAACCAGACAAATTGGTACTTGCAAATTGGTTACTGTAACCGCAGTGAGGAGACATTGTCACAGCTTCACGTCTTTGTCTTCCCCTCATTGTATGTTGTGCAATCGGAGAGTAGCAGAAAAGGTTGGAATGGAGGTTCTCTGCATTTATGCTGTGGACGGAGGTGGGAATACCTTAGGCTGTTCTTGGTTTTTAAGTGAGCTCTAAGTTCAATTTTTTGGAAAGATTTAGAATAGGATTGGGATTCTGGACCCTGTTTCCAGAACTGTTTGAGTGGGGTTCGGCCCCTGCACTTCCGGGTTGAATTGTGAGGTCGCGGGCCTCTTCCTATGAACTTTAATGACAACGGGTGTTCTTTCCAAACAAACAAACAAACAAAAAAAAAAAAAAAAAAAGAAGCTGATTTTTGTTCGAAAAGAACGGACCCTCGGGTTCTTTCTAAATGGGCCAAGTGCCCAAGGCTCCAATTATGAATTACCTCTGAAAAACGGGTCCTGAGAAATAGCTTGCCGTCAAATACATCGCGCATACAGTTTTATAATTTTTTTATTTTTCATTTTTTATTTTTTTTCAACTCCGCTACATTCTTCTCTCTAATCTTTCAACGAAATTTATCATCAAAGTCTCTCAATTCACCTTCACTACCTGCCTACCACTACTCCTAAGGGCCTCGTTCCACACCACTAGAGCACTTTCAAGGGTGCCCTAATCACAAAATTGAAAATTGTATTTATAAAAGCCGGAACCAGTCCTGGAGTTCCATTCAAAAAAAAATAAAAAATAAAAAATAAAAAATAAAAATTGTGATTAAACCACCAGTACCTGGCCCGTATGTTGGCCGCGGGGCCGGGCATTGTCGTTAACGCCCCACAAGTTGCGGAGGCCCCGGGTAAAGGACCTGAAAGGCTGACGCCGCCAGCCAAAACACTTTTTTTTTTTTTTTTGCAGGGCATATTCAGCCAAAACGCTTTTTTTTTTTGTTTCGCTGGTGGGTCAGCACGCGCAGGGCATGTTCAGGCTCGGCATCGATAGCTGGGCCAAGTACTGGTGGTTTAAATTTCGCTACAACGAAGATTCCATGTGCAGTTCACTAGAGGCCGCCCTTGAAATCGGCACCCTTGAAACGAAAACACCCTGGGCCCCCTTTTTCGCGGCAAGTCGAAACCAAAACCGAAACGCTGCCTGTCAGAGACTCCTTTTCATAATGACTGTATCGGACCTGAAAGATCCTATGAGTACACTACTAAACTGTGGAGCCGTGGGTCCTGGACTGCCTCCGCCCAAAAAAAAAAAACATTCATGCCTCCATGCCTGCTGAACAAAGAATTGTGCGGCCTGTTGCTCATTTTTGGCAAGGCAGGGGAACTTTGTTTCAGACGCCCCCACCTTTTTTTTTCCCTGAGTTACCCCTATTTTTCCCGTGCGGTGCACCAGGTGCGCGCACCGCGTGCGCGATGTGCATTGCGCCACACACGGCGCACGTGATGCGCCGCAAGTATATTACTAAATTGTTGTCTTCCAACCCTTGGGATGTATGGAAGACATGGGCGCATATTAAACCACCAGTAGTTGGCCCATCGGCGGCCGCGGGGCGTTGTCGTTAACTCCCCGCAACTTCCGGAGGCTCGGGGTACCAGCTCTCAAAGCTGCCGGCGCCAGCCAACACAATTTTTTTCTGTTGTGCTGGCGGGTCAGCGCGACACGGCGCGCAGCCCGTTTTCAGCATCGGCATCGATAGCTGGGCCAAGTACTGGTGGTTTAAGTTCCCCCAACCAGCCGCCAGGCACTGCTTGGCTACATATTGGTCTTCGCGATACAGCTCTGTGTCAGAACTGCAAGCATTCTCGCACTTCTCGCACCACCCAAATCTGTATGGGTCTATCAACAGGCTGTAGCTACAGTCTTCCCCTGAACACACAACACAACCCAATCACAGATGTATACAAGCTATCTTTTGGGTCCATCACAGTGACGATGCGCATGCATTGTGTTTCCCGGAATACAGTAGCATCCAGCATCCACTCTCCGACAATCTCTCGCCCCTCTTTGCTGGCCACCCTCACGCACACAAAACCCTTGCTCAAAATCCTGAATATGGATGTCGAAAGATTACAGAATGCTCAGCAAATTGGATTGTTTCGAGATGGTGACCACATGTTGGCACCAAACGTTGCCCCCGCAAATGCTAGGGGTGCTGGTAAGAGAAGGCACTAACAGTGGGGCTGCGTCATCCCTTCCCTCCTTAAAACCACCAGTACACCCGGGGGCTAGGTCCCACTTGCACGAATTAAGATACTCACCGTAGATAGCAAAGATCAACGGCCGAAATCGAAATCTCCTAATTCGCACAAGTGGGACGTTGCCCCAGGCCTGGAGGAGCTGACCTGTGTACCAAGCTTTTCCGAACCTTCAGGCGCACTTCTTTTCCTTGAGTTCAAGTTGGCTGGTGCTGCCAGCCATTGTGGTCCCATAGGCCCAAGCCGCGGAATTTTGGGCCCAGGTGACACACTAAATTCTAGAAGGGTGGGGCTTTATACTGGCGGTTGGTTGAATTGGTCGGATCGGAAGCTGCCACTCGCTAGACCTAGATCCTCGATTATGCTATTTTGTACTTCACCCATATCTTCTTTTTTTTTTCTTTTTTTTTTTTAACAACTTGCTTGGATTCGAAAACAATTCGATTATGCTACCTTATACTTCACCCATATCTTTTTTTTTTTTTTAACAACTCGCTTGTATTCCAAAACAATTCAAGGGAGGCCGGGGACCTCACTATTCAACCCGGAGTTATCCCGGCAGCAACAGCCGGTTTAGCTTATCCAGTAACCATTAACCCCACCACAGCTTGTCATTCACCCATATCTTTGCACCACTAGGCTCTTTCTTTTCTTTCTTTCTTTCTTTCTTTCTTTCTTTCTTCCTTCTTTTTTTTTCCCTTTTTTTTTTCTCCTCAATATCTACACTACATTCTTCTCTCAAATTCTTTTTTTCACCTTACACTACCTACCTACCACTACTGCTAGCTATGCTTTCTTTTTTCTTCTTCTTCTTCTTCTTCTTCTTCTTCTTCTTCGTTTTTTGAAAATTGCCAGGCTCATTGCCACACAGTCTGAAGTCCCTCCTGTCTATGGAGCAAACCGATAACTTACAAGTTAGCATCTACCAGACTCTCCCCTATGGGTCAGCAAAAGCACATCTGTAAGGGAGACCCTAATTTTAGAATTTGAGGCGCAAATAGGGAAGAATGACACCAAAATCACAGATACGGATGCCGTCAGCTCCTGTCATGGACACTTACTCTCGTCCAGGAGGAGGTCTATATTACTCTGTAAAGTACTCGAGCAATCATGGCCCTCCCCTATGCTGTGATTTCAGAGTCACTCTTCGGAATCATTCGTCAAAGAACTACTCAGAAATAACCGCATAGGGGGGTTTAAGATCAATGCTGGACCCATCTTCCATCAGGTGATGGTCCCACCAATAGAAATATACACTGGAGCCCTCCATCGGGGGATATACGGCTGAGAGGTGATCATATCACACTCACAGTATACCCTGGTGGAGGCTACAAAACAAAAAACCAAAAAAGAGGGTAACTACGCAGGAGTCACAAGAACGAGTTATAATTGCGCCAAGATACAGGTTGCAATTACACTTCAGACACTCTACCTGGCCAGAAAGCTGCGTTGTATACATTGCCCGAAATGCAATTGCAAACTGCATCTTGGCCCATACTGCAATTATAACTCATTTTTGTGACTCCCGCATAGTTTCCCCAACAAAAAAAAATAAAGAGTCAGCCTTTCAAGACTGACTCTTTGAAGACTGACTCCAAAATAGCTGCACCCCTATGCCGTAGCAGGCTGTGGGGACCAATTGCCTACCCCTATGATGTTATTTTCAGAGTCTTTCTTCGCTATTAGCACCTGCTATTGAAGCCAAATGCCCTGTGCGGCAAAAATAAACAAACCAGCACGGGCCTCATTTTGGCCCGACCCCAAGAGTTGCGGCTGTAAACGAGCTGCATATTTGTTTTTACGGCCGCATATTTGTTTTTTTCCAAGTGGGGACCTACTCTTTTTTTTTCTTTTTTGAGAAGGCCCTTGTGCAAGGCCTCTATCCTGGTGGTGGTACAGGAACCACCGAGATTGAGGTTTCGCCTGGCGGGCCGCTCCATCTATTGGTGGGGAGCAACACCTGCTGGAAACCGGGTCCAGCGTCCCATATTCAATCTACTCTTCCATACCTAACCTGCAGCAGGGTCGTGTATTGGGGGGAGAAACACCGGGGGGCACCAGTGGAGTCTCCCTCCATCCCTTAACCCCGCCCTTCACCTACTATCCTTATGGCGCCTATTGTGTCTTTTACCGAACATTAGACTCTTTCCTGAGGCTGTACTGAAAAATTTATGCTGAGCATCAGGCTCAGCGTCCCAGAAGATAAAAATAGATGGTCAGGCCCAGATATAAATGGAAGCAGAAAAAAGCGCGTCCTGACCTACTAAGCATAGATTGTGCCTAGAATTATATTGAGATCAACTCATGCATCATCCCCCGGGCGCACCTCCAGGGCCCATGGATGGGGGGGAAAGGGATCAGCAAAATCCTGAGCAGGTCGTAATGGAACTCCCAGGTCCACGTCCACTTTTGTCCAATCATGAAAGTGCAGTAAATAACCCCTTTATAAGTCCCCCTGCTCCTCCTGCGGAGTCATGTCGCCCGACCAGCACACCTTTGCCAGCCATCCCTTCCCTTTTTCCCCCAAGCCAGTCCTCACAGAAACGGGAGATGATCCTATCAATATCTGCTTTAGTATGCACCAAGTTTAGATTGTCCTTTGTACTCTGCCATTGTGCAGAAATCTCACGCTTTAGTATGCGCCAGGTTTAGATTGTCCTTTGTACTCTGCCATTGTGCAGAAATCTCACACTGCACCAGTAGGCGCAATTGCTCCATAGATTCCCCCTCTTCCACCCTGGCCCCTTCCAATTCCAGAATGCATCTTCTCCACCATATCACCCACAGGATGGAACGCCTACCCAAGGCAAACATATTCCTCAGAAACATGTTTCCCTGAGACAGGGGGAAGTGGCCCAGTAATATGGTCCTCCAGTCCCAGGGCCAGGGGGAATCTGGAACAATGTGCCGCCAGATTCTGTACCACCATCACCATAGCAGTACAGCAGCCGAGCACTGCAGGAAGATGTGTTCCACCATCTCGGCCCTTTTTTTGGCAGGGAAATTCGAGAGGCACCCTGGGCACCAGGGTAACGCCTTCCCTTGTTGTTCCAATCGTGTATGTTCTATCAGCCAGTCGTTGGTAGGCAGGCACCGGTGGGCAATTTGCCACTGTAGGGCCGGAATTTTGGCGAGCCTTTTCCGATATTCCTTAAACCACTGGATAGGCTTTAGTAGGCCTTTATCAATATTGAGGTGACGGTGCCACCTGTCCTCTACCACGTCTCTAAGCCCACGTCTAGGTCTAAACATGCAATACGACGACTTAGTCTTTAAGTTAGCTAACGTTACCGATACCGTCCTCCCTTTCCTTCCCGATACTCATGAGATTGCGCATCCAAGTCCACTCTTCGGGGTCAAAGGGGAGGTCTTCAATCGGGGTCATTGGTCGATAGGCTCTCCATCCATTTGCCTCTTCTAACACTCTATGAGACCTTTTTCTCCTTCCAGATGAACGGGAGTCGGCTCCCCAATAGCTGGCCGTTCTTGGAGGGGGAAAAGAGCTCAATTAGCACTTGTGTGATCGACTAGGTGTACCCTGCCTGCCTGCGTACCATGACCTGGTAGACTGACCCAGTCCCCCTCCTCGAGGGAGGGGCCTTTCTTAAGTATGACATACCACAGGAGCGAAAAACTCTCAATCAAACTACCTAGCGCTGACTCCGTACCTCAGGCATCCGCACAGTCTATTGCCGTTTTTCCACTCCCCTGGGGACCTACTCTACTTCTTTTCTTTTTCTTTTTTTTAAAGACGAAGATCAAGGTTGTAGCCAACTGTTCGCAGATGTAGGGTCTCGCTCCACTACTCTAGACTCCAGAAGTTCGTGGAGACTCCACAAGTTCGGAGTTCGGCCACATTACTCTTACTCTTGAAACACACTCACGAGGAGGCGCTTGTAAAGGGAACTCTCGAACCCACAAGGAGCCTGCAACTACCAGTTTTTCTATGGTGCTCCGTCCTACTCCTGGTGCGGACTTGTTTTTCGAGAGTCCACTTCGAGTCGAGGTGGACAAAGGTGGGGATTAGGTGTGGTGTAGTTGTGTCCGGTAGTAGTTTTTAGTTTTGAAATTTGAGAGTCAAGAGTCCTAGAGAACCCACCTCTACAACAACCACCTCTACAATGCAGGCAATTTTGAGAGTTATAAGCGTCTGACAGCTCCCAAACTACTCTGGAATTTTTTCGATAGTCCAGAGTAACGGAGCAAGACCCGTATTATACATGATGTACCAGTGGGACACTGCACCCAGCTTCCAGCAGGTATGGCTCCCCACAAAAAGATTGTAGCACCTGACCTGGCTACTAGGTACGGTGCACACATCACACCTCCCTAGGAGTTAAAAAAGATTCAAAAAAAATAAATAAATAATAAATCAACATTTAGTTCAGAGGAATGGACCCACCCCTGTCATCACATAACCTCTAGCCTGGGCATCCCAGTGATCCACCTCTGCGATCTTAGATCCACCTCTGGGACCGTGGTGTCCCAGTGGTCCCAGTGGTCCAAGTCCCAGTGGTTTACAACTTTACACCCTGAGCACGACCACCTCTGGCCCTCTGGGACCCTGGTGTCCCAGTGGTCCCAGTGGTTCCAGTGGTCCCAGTGGTTCCAGTGGTCCCAGTGGTGCCAGTGGTGCCAGTGCTTTACAACTTTACACCCCGAGCACAACAATGCTTGTCAAGGAAAGGAAAGAGAGAAACATATAAAAAAACATTTCAAAAACCAATATTAAGGAGCAAAAAATGTGCTGCTCCTCACCAATAGACCGGGACTTCTCTTCTCTGAATACCAAAAACAAATGCAAAGATGAGACCAGCACCTCTCCAGTAGCCCACCCTATACCATACCATTGCACGCAGGTCCACAACAGGTCCCTCCACGCCTGCCCAGTTGCAGGTGCGGTCCTCCAACGCCCGCCGCCTGTGCATTGCAAGCGTCGTCCCACGCCCTCCCCGAGCAGGGCGGGGGATACACTGAGGTTCATGGATTCACCCAAATCCACTAAGGTTGATGGACTCACTCGACGATCAATCGTCATTTATCTTTTTTTTTTCTTTTTTCTTTTTTTTTTAAACCATGATAGGGCTACTAGGGGGGGTGATATGAGCAGAGCCTCCCCTGGCAGGCCCACAGCTGGCCGCTCCATCTATTGGTGGGGAGGGGAGCATCACCTGCTGGAAAACGGGTCCAGCGTCAACATTAATCTCAATCATCTCTTTTAACAATTGGACACCAATCGGTGGAAAACGTGATTAGCAAGCAAGGCTTAGCTGTGCAGTGGAGCTCTACAGCGAAACTTGGCAATCAGCAAGAGTTGCGATGGACCCCAAAACCACTTCTCTTTTCTTCAATAATCGATCGTAAGAGATGCGACAGCAAGAGATAAACGACACTTCTCTTTTCTTCAATGATAATCAACCATAAGAAACTGCGCAAGCCCAGCTCTTCGTGCTGTTGGCAAACTGTTACACCGTTTTGCCACACACTTGGAGGGGCTACCCTGCTGGAAACTGCCAATGAAAAACCCTCCAAGCAGCCCATTACAATTGTGGCTGAATGGTATATACACACGTAACTGGAGGTAATCCAAACATCATCTTGCACATGTAACCGCTAACCAATCATGAGTTCGAGTACAGATGGATAACACAATATTGTGTTACATCCTTTATGAAAATGTGTGTGTGTGCACCCGTGTGTGCGCGCATGTGTGTGTGTGTGTGTGTGGAGAGAGAGAGAGAGAGAGAGAGAGAGAGAGAGAGAGAGAGAGAGAGAGAGAGAGAGAGAGAGAGAGAGAGAGAAGAAAAACAAGAGTGCCCATCCATGTTCGAGGAGCTATTCCCAGAGGGGGGAGGGGGTGGAGTTCCCACTTATCCAGATTCTTTTATGTTGATGCCGTTGGTCTTTGTAGTGGGACCTCGCCTCCAGCAACTTTTACTTGCCCGAGTAACTAGAATTAATGGGAAAAAAAAAAAAAAGGAGTTGAAAATGAATACCGACCACGAATTGGCAATTTCCCAGTTAAGCACACAGAGGGGTGTGGTCCCCACCTACCTGGATTCTTCATTTCTGATCATAGATAGATTACGAAGAGAGTCCAAGAAGGGGCAATCTTGCCCCGGTTCGTGTTCAGGTATCCCAAATAAATCTACGGGTGGCAGTGCGCAAGCCCTCAGAACAATCAGATCATGCTCCCATATATACCCAGGAAGATCCAACTGTGGGCATGCTATGGTTGCACTGGCTTGCCCCAGGTTCTACACTATGTTCTTCTCTCAAATTCTTCGAGTCTTTCACTACCTTTCCAACCACTACTCCTTAAACTACATAGAGGGGAACCATGCAAGAATAGGGCCTTGCAAACGGGGTAATTGATGTTGCCCTGGCCCCAACAGCAGTAGTCAGAGATGTGGTGGGCATGTCAAGAGGTTTTTTTTTTTTTTTTTTTTTTTTTTTTTTTTAATAGACCAACCCGAGTGGATGCTAGGGGTGCTGATAAGAGCACGCACCACTAGCAGTCCCAGGAAGCCTCCATCTATTGGTGGGGAGCGGCACCTGCTGGAACGCAGGTCCAGCATCCCAGAACATTGTGTGTTTCTTTTTTTTTTTTTTTTTTGATCAGACATGCAGTTAAAATGACAGCAAGCTACTTGTTCTTACTACACGCCTTTCGTCCACCAAACAGAATTATATGGAAAAAAAAGCATATTGCTCGACAATTCTCCCAAGGCCCAAGGCAGTGTCCGAACACCGCAGAGGTACCTTCCCTGGGCTACGACGAGTACCTGAAGTCTTAGAGGCCTTGAACCCACTGCAGCACCTATCTGGTGCAACTCGGGCATAAACCCCTTGACTCCTTGAGACTAACCCATCACGACACCACTGATTACGCCCTAAGACTTTATAGCCCCCTTATCTTTTTCCCTACAAGGCTCCTCCGGCCCTCCCACCCGCACCACTCTCCCTAGTGCCCCCTCATTCCCTCGTCTAAAGACACCAAGGAACCCCCCAGCATTCGAGCTGCAAACCGGACAGCCATCACAGGCACCAGGGCTGGGCAAGACAACCCACCCCTCTGGTTAACTTTCACGTCGGAAAGGCCTGCTGTATGGGCACTTCAAAATCAGGCATGATCATTATGTCCGAGGTCCGTGAACTAACCACGATATCCCACTGGGTTTGTACCTAGAGTTCCCCTAATTGTGCTACCATGGGCAGAGTCTAATGACCCCCCTGCCAGTCCAACGTCTAGCCTATTAACAGCCCTGTGGTAACTATACCCCCATTACAGCCTAATGACCCCCCTTACAGGGTTCCTGGGGGGGTGTTACTAGTTAGACACTGCCTGAGGTAGCTTTGGACCTTGGGTGAAAACAGATACTCGCCTCAAGGACCGAACCTGGATGTGTTTGTGGCCATGTTCAGTTGAGGACACTCATCGATTTTCTGCACCTCTCCACAAACACGTCCAGATTCCTCCGTTGAGGAAAGTCGATACAGTTGGTGGGGCTATACCTGATGATAATGCCTGGCTGCCGAAGTACACGGGTCACACCCAGTGCGTTTCTAATAGGCAACTTAAATTAGCAGTTCTCCAAAGGGCAAACAAAGCCGCCACTGAATCTGCATTCACGCCACTTTCAACCCCCCCCCCTTGCCAAATTGCACATTTTGAAACTCAAACAATGACATCGGCACCCCTTTGTCTTTTCTTGCCTATTTCAAACTAAAAAGGTGACTCGGGAGCAGTTACCCCAATTTGGTTCTTTGCCTCCTATCTTATTGAGGCCTGCATACTTGACTTCACTGGTACACAACCACTACCTCCAATTTTTATTTTTTATTTTTTTGCCGAGGCGGAAGAGGACTGTGCGCCAAGCTTTGCCGAAACAAGCACGGCTTCTTTTCTTTTGTTTTGACTGGCACCACCGGCATTTACTTTTTTTTTAACTAATACTCTTCGACCTACCTACCACTGCTCCTAAGCCTATACAGGGGACCCCTGCAAGCATAGCTATCATCACCTTTTTCGACCTACCTACCACAACTTCACCTATACAGGGGACCCCTGCAAGCAGAGCCACCAGGGGGGTGGGGGGGGCGGCAAACGCACAGACCAAGCATCTCGCAAATAGAGGTGCCTCGCATCTACTTCCCCCGCCCCCATCTAGTTACAGCAGTGTTTATGGCCAGCACTCAAACACACAAGACACACCCTGTGGCGGACACACCAAGTGTGGTGCTCCGCCAGGGATAGAGATGGAGATGGAGGAAGAAAGGGGAGCAAGATGGCACAGCGCAGCTCCCACGCTAGACTCCACCGCACGTACTCCAAAGTGTGCGAATGTAGAGTGATCCTGAAAACAGACAACAGCTGGGGTATACCCCAGCGGACTGATGGGACTGGACTGGACTGGCTGGTACCGACAGAGGTACCGGCCTGGACTGGACTGGCCCGGATACAACACAGGCCTGTGAGAACAGGCCAAGGGGCTGGTCTCACAGGCCAACCTACACACCCACACCCGTGATGGCCAAAACCCTACCAATACCGAACAGGGGGAGCAAGCCAACTATGTCAGTTGGTTGGCACCAAGAGTGCTGCAGGTGGTCAGTGGGGATTGAACCCATGACCCCTTTGCGTGCCTAATCAACTGAGCTAGACCGCGTGCTCCTGCCAGCCATTTTGGGCTGGTGCCACCCGGCCTCCAAAGACTGCGATATAGGTTATACCACATTCTTAGGGCGTTTCGAGTCTGCCTGTGAAAGGTAGTGGTGAGGCCTAGGAAAATAAAAGAGAGAAAATATTTTCAGTGCTATAAGCATCTCAGCCCTGAAGGAGAAGGAGGAAAGGTGGCGGGGGGGGGGAGGGGGAAGGAAGGGGGGGGGGGGGGTCACACGGGCCTTACCATGAAAATAACCAAAAAAAAAAGAAAAAGGAATGGGGTGCAAGCAGCAACTTCCCTTCAATATGAATCCTTCTGATTTTGCCCGCCACTTGTAGGATCCTGTCTGACATGGCAAACCATTGGGATACCAACACCTCGTCTGGACGACTCTATATCCAAGTCCTTGTCCTTCCCCATCACACGAATGGTCACCATGTGGATGAGTCCGAGTCAGGTTCCTTTTTTCCTTTTTTTAAGTAGCAGCCCTATGTGGCCGCTTCCTATCTATTGGTGGGGAGCATCACCTGCTGGAGCCTATCTAATTGGTGGGGAGCACCACCTGCTGGAAATCGGGTCCGGCATCCCTTATCATCAAATACTCAGAATCTGTTCATCAGATTGATCAGTCAACTCTTTCTGACTTCGATCATGCCCTACAGCAATTTTAATCACCCTCTCCCTTGGCAGAGGGGGGATGATAGAAGGGGTTCTATCATGCCCTACAGCGATTTTAATCACCCTCTCCGTTGGCGGAGGGGGGATGATAGAAGGGCCATGTGTGGAGCCTTTGACGTCCCTTATCATCAAATATTCAGCATCTGTTTATCAGATTGATCAGTCCTGCCACCGTAATGAGTACAGTGCATTGGGAACGTGATATCTTATCTATCCCAGCTCGCCGCAAATATCAGTTCGCCTCTTGAGGACTGCTCATACACCCCACCACAATTTTTTTTGGGGGGGGAGTCTCACCACACAACCAAAAGCTCACTCACCAGCATGGGTCACCATGGCACACACTCACCCCAAATGCACTCTTATTGGGGGGGGGGGGGGGGGGGGGGGGGAGGAGCATGAAACGACAAAACGCAGCAGACCCGACCATCTGAGCCAAGAAAAACACTAACACATCCACCGTACATCATCCATTGCAGGTGAGGAAAATCAGGTGCAAGTAGTGGCCACGCCCTTTGTCCACTGTTTTCTTTTTCTTTTCACTCGTTTTTTATTTTAAAAGGTCCAGGCCTCCACCCTCTTTTTCCACTGTTTTCACAATGGGATTCGTCAGAAAGGTGGAGCAATGTTTATACTCACCACACCCTTTGTCGCACTGTTTTCACATTTGGAAAGGTGAGATGGGCGTGTGCAGAGTCCTTCCGGACCGTTAAAATTGGAACGATACAGAGAAGGGTAAACTACCAAATGGCCCCTGCGCAAGGATGACACGCATCAATCGAGAAACGGTCCAAATTTTTTTTTTTTAAAAGAAAAAAAAAAGAAAGAAAGTTGAGTTGCGGCAACCAATCACTCAAAAACCCGGGTGGGGTGAGTGGTGCAGCAAGGCCAATTCGCAGACCGGAGTGGGCCAAATGGCGGTAAAAGTCAGTGAAGGACGGACATGGCCAAATGGCCCACGTACATTTCCAACTCCTGACGCAGGTAGCTCTGCCACAGCGCAGCTGTTTCTAGGCCATTTTCTTTTCCCCCTAACACCAAGCTTCATTCAATAACCAGCAAGGATGAGCCAGAGTGGAATCCCACTAGCTTGAGGATAAGGGCATGCCCAATCCTTGTGCAACTGGTGCAACCCTGAGTACCTACCGGTTGTGCAGCCGCAGCGTCCTCCCAACGTCCGCGGAGTACGTTGGCGAAGGCCAGTGTTCCTCCCCTTGTTCCCCGCCTCTCTCTCTCTCTCTCTCTCTCTCTCTCACACACACACACACACACACACACACACACACACACACACACACACACACACGTGTTGCAGTGTATGTTTCCATGTTCTAGCAGTAGATTCATTTGATTTTGCTCATCCTCTCATGGAAGTACCATGAGGCCAGCCAAGAGGTTTGAGACTTGTTCTCTCTCTCTCTCTCTAACCTGTTCTCTCTCTCTCTCTCTCTCTCTAACACACACACACACACACCCCTGCCAAACGAAGGCCTTGCATTCGCATTTGTTTGTTTCTTGGAGATCTGTCAGCTCTGCGCCTCTTTCTTAACACACACACACACACACACACACAAAACAAAAAAACAAAAAACAAACAAAAAAAAGCCCGGTATCACCCCTCCCAAGGCCAGCTGGTACTGCCAGCAACGGCCAGAAGGGCATACCGAAAAGATGGACGCACTAGGGGCATATGGAAAATTCCTGTGCCTGTACTGAATGGCTATCCGGTAGGGGCAAACTGGAAATCTGTGACCAGTACCACTTGGGGCATATTGAAATGCCTCAGGCCCAAACGACACCAGGGTTTTTTTGGAAACTTGAATCACTGTCAGAGGGGCAAATCAGGGTAAGTCAAATCAGAGGGGAAAATCACATAACCCATTCTTTTTATTTATTTTTCTGGTAACCCCCCTCAAAAGACCCCCCTCTACCCCTCCTCTGATCAATTACCCCAGTGCACCCCGGCCCCTCTGTCCTACCGAAGTGTGGCCCACCTAAGACCATCACCCATCACCAAACCGGACCTGACCAGACCAGTTGCACCAACCCGGGCTGAGTGGGGGGACCATAACCCACCTGGGCTGAGTGGGGGGACCATAACCCACCTGGGCTGAGTGGGGGGACCCTAACTTCCACACTTGGCCCTGGTTGAAGCGGACGCCATGCAAGCCTGCAAGCCTGTTTCACGGGTGCTTAGGGAGCTAGGTGTAAACATGCGACTGCATGCCTGTTTTTTTTTTTTTTTTAGCCCAGGGGGTTGCAGAGGCCAAGGACCAGACCCAGTGATTGCTGGCAGCGGCAGCCAATGATTGTCCTGACAGGATAGGCCACCTACCCTACCCTTCCCCAGGATAATACTCCCAGCACACCCCCTGTCTTTACTATCTGACACTGCACGACTTTTTGGGCTAAGGTTCTTTTTTTTTTTTTTTTTTTTTTAAGAATTCGGACCATGTCTTTCTTCTTCTTCTTCTTCTTTTTTTCTTAACTGTAAGACAACTCCAGTCTATTGGTGGGGAGCTTCACCTGCTGGAAACCGGGTCCACTAGCATCGAGTAAATCGGTGTGTGGCGTTCTTTTCTCATTTAAAAACTCGTAAACAATGCTTTTCATCATTTACATGAATGCAAAGAAAAGGACCCGAAAAACGAAAAACTACGGGGCCTGACATCAACATCATGACAGAGCTTCAGTGCATCCACACTTCCACCAACCCCGTACATCTGCATGCGACCTTCCCGCCGGCCTTTTCACAGTCTTCCACGGAAATCTCAATATTCTCAATTTTACCACATAAAAAAAGAAAACAACATCGATGCAAAAACGCCCCCCCCCCCCCCCCCCCCCGACCTCCCTAATATTGCAGCTTCACGCCTACGCAAAGTGGCTAGCTAAGAGTAAATCCACGCTAGTGGGACGAGGCTCCAGCGTCCCTTATAGCAAAGATCAGGTGAAAACTGATTACATCCATTGGTGGGAGCCATTCCTAGCTCTGTTGGAGCTAATCAAGAGGAGGGAGCATTATCCCGCAATTGAACTTGTAATGTAGGAGGGGTGCCAACAGCAAAGTCTCTCAGCTAGCAAGCTGTCTGAACAGAATGAAGTGCTGACTAAAGCAGGGGCCAAGTCCCACTAGCAGCGTTGAGCTACCTCAACGCCCGAATCTGGACGCTTTTGCGGAGATGTGCAGAAATGGTGTCCAGTTTCTTGAACTGCACGTCTCCACAAACACATCCAGATTCAGGCGTTGAGGTAGCTCAACGCTGCGAGTGGGACTTGGGTCCAGGGGCCATGCTCATCTTCTCCGTATCGTTCCAATTTTAACGGATGTCCCTACGGACAATCGGGCTAATGGCCGACATCACTTTTCGACCCTCCAAAACTCGCGGTGAGGTGCCCGAGGCCAATGTCTGGCCATGTCCTGGGGCCCTCTGTATGGCCGTGCACTGGTGGGTTAACACAGCTCCTGTTACTCCCTGTCTATACCCCATTTCCGCCATTTCTGGCTTTAAGAAACGAAAAAAAAAAGGGGCCCATCAGAACTTCTTCAATTCCATCCATTTTTTTATTTTTATTTTTTTTAAATTCCATCTGAATCAAACTCATAGGTGTCACGACTCAGCTAAAGGCCAATCGGTGATTCTGCTATTCTACGACTCAGCTACAGCCCAATCGGTGATTCTGCTATTCTGCTCTTTCCTCTTAGTGAAGGACCGAAATAGCAAACAAGCCTGAGTGTGACATTTTCTGGGCTGCGTGGGCTATTCCTCTTTTTTTTTCCCCTTTCTTTCCAGTATTCCTCCTTTTTCTTCGGTTTTATTTTTTTCGTTTTTTTTTCGCGTGGGCTATTTCTGGGCTCGCCTCCCTCAAGGGAGGAACGTCAGCGGGGAATTTCAGTTGACGTCCACACTGGCGGAAGAAGGGGTCAACAAGAAAAGAACAGAAAAAAAATAAAGAGACACGTGTCAGCACGTGCTGCTCCCCACGAGTAGATCGGATCCTGTTGATTAAAAGTAAAAGCAAAAAGGACTGAAGACAAAATAGAAGCGTTAAGAAAATAAAAAGAGAGAGAGAGAGAGAGAGAGAGAGAGAGAGAGAGAGAGAGAGAGAGAGAGAGAGAGAGAGAGAGAGAGAGAAGTGTAACGTATCAATGGATGCTGATTCAGCAATTTAAATTCAAATCACCAAGCAGGAAAAAAAAAACTAATAAAAAACTAAAAAGGAAAGATGACGATTGACATTGATTGATCAACTGATTGATTGATTGGTTGATGGGTAGGATTGGTGATGGAGAATGAGGAGGAGGAGGGAGAGGAAGGAGTGTAGAGGAGTGTAGAACTGAGAGACATAACCTAGACGGGAATGCGGCGAAGGCATTTCCAACAGAATATCAATCAGGAGATATGGAAGAAGCCGAGGAAGAGCAGGAGGAGGAGGGGGAAGAGGAGGAGGAGGGGGAGGAGGAGGAGGGGGAGGAGGAGGACGATTACGAAAAGCAAGGGAGCTTAGAAAGAGGGGGGAGGGAGGGAGAGAAGGGAAGAAGAGGGGAGGTCAGGAAGAGGAGGAGAAAGCTTGGGGAGGAGAGAAGTCAGCAGGAGGAGGAGGAGGAGGAGGAGGAGGAGAAAGCTTAGGAGGACGAAGAAATCGAGGAGGAGGAGGAGGAAAGAGGGAGAAGAAGACGGAACTTCGGAGGGGGAAGAGGAGGGTTGTAGACAACGATAGGGCTAAAGAAGAGGAAAAAGAGTTTAGAAAAAGGAGGGAGGTAACTTAGGAAGAGGAGGGAGGCTTTTAAAAAAAAAATTATGATGAAAAAGGATAAAAAAAAGAAGGGAAAAAAAAAAGGAGGAAGGCTCACAAGAAAGACGAAGGTTAGGAAGAGGAGGAGGAATCTTAACACGTGGAGGGAGGTAAGGAGGAGGAGGAGGAGGAGAGGAGGAGGGGAGGAGGAGGGGAGGGGGAGGCTCAAGAGATTAGCACGAGGATGCAGGTGTTCAGAAAGCGGTGGAAGAAACTAAAAAGAGAAGAGGAAGGTTCGCAGAAGCTTCGACGAAGGGGCTATGTTTTTTTTTTTTTTTTTTTTTTTTTTTTTTTTTTTTGTAAAGACGACGATGATGAAGCGAACCTCCGTACTACCTTTTTTTTTTCTTTTTTTCCCCTAAAGATAACAACAACAGCACTGTGTCCCTCCGCCTCGTTTTTTTTTTTTTTTTGAAGATAGCAACAACAACAGCACTGTGTCCCTCCGCCTATGCCAAGCGTCTTTGTTCGACGACGAGTAGAGATTCACACTGCGGACTTTCCAAGACGAACTCATGTAGCCGTATCTACGGCCAGATTCGTTCAAGGACGTCGTTGTGTGAATACATACTACTGCGCCTGATCTCTTTTTTGATAATGGGATAATTTGCAAAATACCCCCATAAGTTGAGAAATATGCCAAAATGCCCCTGAAAGATGTGGATAGACCGGAATGCCCTTTAGGGCCCAACTCTTTGTGTTGTGTGCCCCTCCTGTCAGGCTCTTTTCTTATAATGGGATAATTTGCAAAATACCCCCATAAATTGAGAAATATGCCAAGATGCCCCTGAAAGATGTGGATAGAATGGAATGCCCTTTAGGGCCCAACTCTTTGTGTTGTGTGCCCCTCCTGTCAGGCTCTTTTTTTATAATGGGAAAATTTGCAAAAATACCCCATAAGTTGAGAAATATGCCAAAATGCCCCTGAAAGATGTGGATAGACCGGAATGTCCTTTTGGGCCCAACTCTTTGTGTTGTGTGCCCCTCCTGTGCCCCTCCTGTGCAACTTTGCAATCCAGACCCCCCCCCCCCCCATTTGGGCCTTGGGCTCTTGCAATTTTGCAAAGTTAGACGGTACCCGGTAGGGGCATATTGCAAAGATGGGGGTCCATCCAACCGACGCCAGGGGTATTTCAGAAAGAATTTTTTTTTTCTTCAGAGGGGCGGTCCGCTCTACCCACATCTTTGAGGGGCATTTTGGCAGGTACCTCAACTTATGGGGGTATTTCGCAAATTATCCCATTTTTTATTTACTCCGATCATAAATGGAAAAACGAAAGCTGACGTGTCACAAGGACAGAATCAAAGAACGCCACTGCCATCTCCCGTTCTTTTGGGAAAAAAAAATAAAAATCATCAAAAGAGAAGTCGGAAAGCTCGGGATGGGGCTCGCTCGCGCACGCGCACGCGCACGTGCGCACGGGGGAGCCGCAGGGCAAGGAGAACACACCACCACCATTTCTCGATTTACGCGTGTCCTCCTTGTGCAGGGGCCATTTGCTAATTTACCCTTCTCTGTATCGTTCCAATTTTAACGGATGTCCCGAAGGACGGAGAACACACAAGAGGCAAGGTCGGACTAGTAGCAAAAAGGATTGAATTGAACGATTGAATCTGGTCGTGTTTGTGGACAGGTGCAGAAAATCGAGATTGA
>BFEA01000019.1:580987-598223 GCA_003427395.1 Chara braunii | reverse complement strand
AAAAAAAAAAAAAAAAAAAAACTTTCATCACGCCATATCCGGAATCCCGTCCAGGTTCGCATAGCGTGATCGCACATCACCCAATGACAATGAATCAGGTCGCAAATTCGGACCACAAACATGCACAAAGACATGTACGCACAGATTCACACTCACGCGAAGGGATGTGGAGAGGGAAGCCCAATGCACGTCATTTCACCACACGGCAGTTTTAAAAATAGCGAATGCATCTTGCCACATTCTCGCGCAAGATACACCCGCCATCTCACGTGTGATTAAAAAGCAGTGGAAAACGAGCTTCCCTCTTGGCAAGAAATCTGAAGAAGAATGGCAATGAATCTCGCCACATTCTCGTGCAAGATACAGTCACTCGCCATCTCACGTGTGATTAAAAAGCAGTGGGAAACGAGCTTCCTCGTCGCAAGAAATCTGAAGAAGAATGGCAATGCATCTACCCACATTCTGGTGCAAGATACAGTCACCATCTCACGTGTGATTAAAACGCAGTGGGAAACGAGTTCGCTCTTCGCAAGAAATTTGAGACGAATGGCGATGAAGCAAAAGGAAGAAGGGAAAGAAAAAAAGAAGAACAAAAAAGAGGTGGAAAGAACACAAAATTATGACAAATATTAAAAAAAAAAAAAAAAAAGAAATACTGGAAGAAGAAGAACAAAGTAATCTTACAGAAGAGAGGAGAGAGAGAGAAGTAAAAAAAAAAAAGAGAGGAGAAGAAGCAGGCCTGTTTCTGACGTTCTTCTCTCCCCAAAAAAAAGGAAAAAAAGAGAAAATATGGAAACATCCATAAAAACAAATAATTAAATAATAATTAAATAAATAAATATAAAAGAAAGAAAGAAACAACCGTTCACGCCAGCTGCAAGGTTCGCCGCTTAGGAAATATATACAAATCGGAAAAAAAAACACAAAAAAAAAACAGTTCACCTTAGCTGCAAGAAGCTCCTCATTTGCCGCCACTATCGCTGACCGTCTCCAAGCACAGCTGGCATGTGCGGCACTGTGCGCCACTGCTCGGCGACACCGTGCGGCACTGTGCGGCACTGCTGTGCGAGTGCTGATGCCTCTTGCGCGCCGGGACGCCGAAGCGCGAGAGCACTGTGACCTCTCCAGCGCGACGATGTGCGACAATGTGCGACAGAAGATACACTCACACTTTGCCGCAAGCGCGAGTGCGACAATGTGCGACAGAAGATACACTTCGCCGCAAGCGCGAGAGCACTGTGCCCTCTCCCGTGCCGTGGCGGCAATGTGCGACAATCGGAAGATACACTCACATTTTTAGCGACGAGTTGAGCCTCCACTCCCCTCTGCCCCGTTTCCCCCGTTCCCCCCGTTCCGCCGCTACCTTCCCCTCGCCCTCCTCCCACAAGGCTTCCGCTCGCTCTGCGGGGAGGACAGGTTAGCAGAGGGAGAGAGATGGGCGTCGGTCAGCACATACTGACGCTCGGGCTCTACCTACCAAGGTAGTTGTGACAGCACTTGCCGCCAGATACATCCGAATCGGGGCGTAATTGCGCATAGCCCGCGGATGCTCCCAATCTGACCCTCTCAAAAAAAGATCAATAAATAAATAAATATAAATAAAAATCTGGCCCGTTCGCTCGTCCTGCTCTAAAGGTAGCAACCAGTGATCCGGGGCCCAAGTCCCCCTTACGCTGATTTTCCATTTCTGACCGTTGATCTTTTGGTTATCTAAGGTCAGAAATTTTAAGTTGTGTTTTTTTTTTTTTTCTTAAGTTCTGGTTTCAAGTATTAGACATGGCTCACTACACCACTCGATCTGGAAATCTTGTGGCCGCACTGTGACCACGTAGAAAAAAACACGAAAAAAAAAAAAAAAAACACGAGACACGACCTAAGCCCCCGCTACCGTGGGACATGGCCCCGGGGGCGAAGTCCCACTTACGCTGATCGTTCATTCCTGGCCGTTGATCTTCCTAATCTATGGTCGGAAATTGAGAATTCGGATAGGTGGGACCTGGCCCCGGGAAGCCTGGCTGTGACCCTTGCCGTCTCCTGGCCGACACAACGCACGCCGATCATGAATGTATGGTTCTAATCTTTCCGGTCAGATACTTACGCCGATTCTTCATTTTTTGCGGCCGTTGAGCTTTTTGTATTGTAATCTACGGTGAGAAACTGAGAAGATGGGTAAGTGGGACTTGTTCGCGGGAAGCTTGGCCGTGGCCCGGCTGAACACAACGCACCCTGATCCTGAATGTATGATGCCGATGGTTCCGGTCAAATACAGGCATGCTAAGCGCACCCTGCGCTCAGAGGGAAGATGGCCGCAGTGGGCATATTCATTGATTGAGTTAGCTATTCTGGGGAAAAGATAGTTATTTATAGCTACCTATTCTGTGGGTAAACGAAAGAAACCACCGTGAATGTACAGGACTGATGTTTCTGGTTACATACAGAGGCGTGATGAGCGTACGTTGCCGTCAGTCGAAGATGGCCGTGGTTGGCTTTTTTATTTATTTTTTTGCAGTTGGTTGGCATATTCGTTATTATGGTTACGGACCTATCCTGCGGGCCTATATAGCTCACTTGTTAACGCACAGAAGTTGCATGCAGGAGGTCGTGGGCTCAATCCCCCCCTTTGGCGTCACGTACGTGACCTATCCTGCGGGCCTATAGCTCAGCTGGTGAGGCACAAAAATTGCATTCAGGATGGCCTCACGTACGTGCCTGGGCAAGCGTGGTGTTGTACCAGCTAGAGATAACCCGTTGGGCCCCCAAGCCAGCATTGGCAGGACCTTGGCTGATGTTGCTGGTTTCTATGCAGCGACAATATTGGCCATTAGACACCGGCATGTGGTGTTAAGGGGGGTTGGGGGGGGGTAGGGGGAGGTGCAGTGACTGGCCATTGCTTGGCGGTAGCACTGCCAATTCCCCCCATTGGCAATGCCTTCCCACCCCTCGTCACCGTGATGAGGGACTGATACAGCCTTGCTCTCGCACCACAGCTGTGGTGGCAACCTACCCCCGTGGGCTAGGGAGATATCCGGGTTGGTTGGTGTTCCTCCGTACTATACCTAGACTAGTGAGAGGATGAGATGGATGAGTACTGCTGGGAAGAAGATGAGGAGAGAGACGAAGGGGACTCAAGGGAATTCAAAGAGAGGAAGAGGTGGATAGCCGCGACCACAGAATATACGAACAAGGAAGGTATAAACCAAATTTTCCAGAATGGCACAGGGGAGAGAGAGGGGGCGGGAAGACGTGATGGGGGGCGGTTGCGCTAATTTTTAGCGCTAATCACCCATGCGCTAATACGGTGCCTCGGCACAGCATTGACGCTAAGCATGATTAGGGCTAGGGTTAACGAAACCGCCCATCCCTGCTTTCCCTCCCTATCCCTTATTGCTTTTTTATCGAAAAGAGAGGGGATTCATAGCAATCGCCTCCCACTTAGACATGGCAGGCGGTTAGCTATCTCCGCTTCTCGCCTCTCGCCCAACACCTGCTTGTTCGCCAAGATGAGTCTCGTGCAAGTGATATGACTTGATGGACCCCGTTCCTCCACACTTCGAAGACACGGTTGGCCAAGTATAATTTTTTCGTGCCTTCCTTCTGGGGAGAGGAATGGTTTGTCCGATTATTTACTGAGGCTTCCTATACATTTTGTGGTATTGAAATGATGTTATGCATGGATAGATTTTTGTTATTCTAAGTGTTGTTTTTTTAGGAATTCTATTTTCGGCTTGTGCTTGACCGCTGAGGCATGATGGGGGAAAATCCACCCCCATCCAATCCAATGCTTGCCACTGAGAAAGAACGAATCGCAAAGTTAATTAATATTTGCTACAATGAAGGAATCATTCCGAAAGAACTGCACCCTCAAATTGTGGAATCCGGGGAGGATTTTGACCAAGTAGTAGTCAACCCGGAAGTCTATCGAATTCAATAAAAATGGTTAGTGGAACACGCAGTTACCATTGCTTTTGGTGGGGATGTCACTTCTCTGCCCGCATCAGTTAAAGAACGGATTGTGCGCATTCATGAGAATGGTTGGGTAAAGAGCGGTGAGGTGAATGGCCCCCTGAAGCGCGGGCTCTTTCGAAACGAAGGGTACAATCTGGTCACTTACGTGGCTACAGCCAAGGAAATCGCCACCTGGCTTCTCAGAAAAAAAGAAGATACAGTGAACCTGGATGACAAATCTTACTCTCTCTCGATAAGGCCATGGATGTCTGAGGCCGAATTATATGACTGAAGGGAATCTATGCGCTTCAAATTAATTTGGATTCGTTGTCTACAAGTACCCATTGGGGTATTACCACATGTGGAACGTGCTGTTGAAGCCATATACGAGAAAACCCTCAAGTCCTACCCTTCCTTTAAAGACAAAAAAACTCCCTCTCTCCTCATCATTCGATTTGACGTGGAATATTCGGCACGTTCTCGTTATAAAAGATTCTTGGTAGTAGATATGGTGGAAGGTGGTTTTGTGAAACTCGAGGTGATTTGTGCGTCCACTCCATGATGTGAACGATGTCGCCGCTATTTCCACACATAAAATGACGAGGATTGCCCCTACATAAAGAAGAAAGCTACAACGAAAGACCAGGGAAGAAGGACCCCCCCCCCAAACGTGGAACCCCAAGGGAAAAAAAGAACAGGGAAAGAAAATCTGGCATGGCGAGTGAAACAAGAGGGAACACAGCCAGACTAACAGGACCAGAGAAACAAAGAGTCAGAGGCTTCACCCACGAAAGGGAACCCACCCGCTTCTCATCACACTGACTCGCAAGACAACCAGTCCGCCTTGAGAAGGGTTAGTGGTGTTCTTTAGAGGGAAGCGGGGCCACAGCAGGGTCTGGGGAAGGGCAGACCACCTTCGTATAAAGAAGCGTTCAAATCTCCTCCTCCGGAGAGGCAACAAAATACTATGTCCGCTCCTCCTACCACAAAAGATCCAGCCAAAAAAAAAATGGATAAAGATCAAACGACAATGACCATCAGAGCGGCGATGAGAGAATTGCTCAACCTTCGGTTGATCCGACAGACACTGACGCAGAAGCAAGGACAGAGAAAGACTTACAAATGGGGGAAGCGGACACGGACATGGTAGGGAGGAAGATGGGGGAAAATGAGGAGGAGGAGGAGGAGGAGGAGGAGGAGAAGGAGGAGGAAGAGGAGGAGCTTAATGAAGATGAAGTGCTCGTAAGAAAGATCCCCCCCACCTTGCCTGCTCCCTCTCCTGAAACAGGAAAGGCAGCTGATACTTTGAGTCACCTGGAAGCACCCGACGCACAATGGCATTTGGCCAATTTGTTCAATGATCAAGCTCAACCTACATGCACAAAAGGTACTAATCACCCTGTAGATCGAAGCCAGGACGACGAAAACGAAGAGCTTGAGCAAGAGTTTTTTTCTCCCATGGGTGATCGAGAACCTAATCCTACTGCTTCTGCAGTAGATCTAAAGAGAAAAAACTCGGTTCGGAAAAAGAAAAAGGGTACGATATCTAGCAGGGGTCAGGAGGCTCGCCCCAAGAAAATCTCCACATACAGACAAATACAGATCATCTGGAGGTCTCAACTTCCCCTACAAAACGCTCTTGCATTGACCTTAATAAAATAGCTTCTCAGTTCCTTGGAGAGTAAAGCCCCAGAGAAGAAATTGTGATAAGTTCTGCTAAGAAAAGAGAACGTCCCACCAGTCTGAAAGCGGTTAGACAGTCTCTTTCCTTAGCAGCTCCAACAAAATCTTTGTCTAGAGCTGATAAAGCGCTAGGACACCTTCCCCTCTATCTGGTACCTTTGGTCCGCATGCCCATTTCATCAGGAGCACAAATTCTGACACTCTCCTCGGAGAGAGGGACCCTGAAATTTCCTACGATTCCCATCTACTCCCCCCCTTCAGGGGAAGACGTGGTCGGAATGTTCAACAAGCACTTTCTTCCGGACACAGTCGACATAGGAATACTTCCTGAACCAAAAATGGCTAGGCATTTTGTTGACATGCTAGGGGTGGGCAAAACAACTTTGTTCTTTGCCTTCCTGGTCCTTGATATAAAGCAAGATAAAGATATCACATCAGTCTCCATCCAATTCCACTGGGTAGACGTAACGCACTTCACTACTCCCTACGCGAAATTGTCGAAAAGCATAAATTTGGCCAGGACTCTGACAACCCAGGTGGTAGCAGAGTGTTTAATCCACTTTGACAATCTACGGCTGATACAGGCTAAGTTCTTCAGAGAGCAACTTCTTAAAACCTAGGCAGAAGTGGCCTAGAGATCCCTCCAAGCACCTCCGGTCCAACCCGATCTTCTAGAATTTGGGTTGGCCCCAAACACAGGCTGGATCCAATACTTTAGCGGCAAGGGCCTGACCAATGGTCCTTCCCGACAAAATTAGAATATTAAATTAGAATGTGCGTGGCTTAGGTGACTCTAATAATACGTTCAAGAAAAACCGTTTGTCTTTCTAGATTCACAAACACGATGCCCATCTAATTTGTCTACAAGAGACTAAACTCAATGTGGAAAAATTTGTTGAAGCCCAAAGGTGGTGGTTGGGACCGCAAGTATGGTCTCCAGCAGATGGATCTAAGGGGAGGATCGCAGTGCTCATCAACAAAGATATTGACATTGAAGTTCTATACATTTGTTCTGATACAGAGGGCCGTTGAGCTTGAATCAAGATAGTTGTCGAAGACGAGGACTGGGCTATTATGTTAGTCTATGCGCCAGTTGACTACACAACCCGCATTGAATTCTTTGCTAATTTACTAAAAGTGATCCCAGACACTAAAAACTTGATTCTGGCTAGAGACTGGAGCTCAGTCATGGTCCCAGGACTAGACTCCCCACGATCGGGCCTCATAGAATAGATTGTCAATTATTCTCAAAATTTATTAATTCACAGGGTCTCTTTGACACATATCGTACCCTGAATCCCCACTCCTCAAGTTACACTTGGCACGGTCCCAGATCGTCCCATCGAGCACCCCAGCCAAAAAAAAAAAAAAGATGTAATCTTTGCGCGTGAGACACCTTGGATCGATGCATTGGTGCAGATATGAAGTTTGGGTCCATGTCTGACCACAACCCGGTTGTGATGGATATCATTGCAAAGAATATTATTGACAAGCGAAAACCTCCGTTTAGACTAAATGTCAAAATTCTAAAAGACTCGGGGATCCCCTCCTATATATCTAGGCAAGTGAAAGACCGAGACAAGGCAAGAGACCTGTTCCACAGTTTGGAGGAGTGGGATGACACTAGCATAGGAATTATCCAGGCAGCCATGGAGGAATTCTCCAGGATGAAAGCAACATCTCGGTCGTGGAAAGAAAGATATTTTATTGCATTAATTGAAGAATCAAAATATCAATGGGTGACGATCCTTTTGTCGAATACTATTGGTTAATCAGGAGAATTGTCGCACTTTTAGAACTTGAACATCTAGAAATACAGTGGCAGTTTGACTGGTTGGAATGACTGAAAAACAGAGGAATCATTGGGTACGACCGGATCACAAAACTTGCTTTCCGGTCTCTAATCCTTCGTCAAACCAAACCTTTAATGAGGGAATTGAACCATCGTTTTTCACTCACCACTCCTCCGGCTACCGGCTACGGAGACCTCCCAAATTTGCTCTTATGCAATGAAATATTTTAAACATATAGTGACAACTAGACGTTCATTTGATACATTTGATATAAACTTCTCTGTTCATTCAAATTTATGGAACAGAACAAGGAATAAAGTCCCCCGAGTCCAGAGAGAGTTATTAGAAGCCCCTATCTCTTAGAGAGAGGCATGGTTGGCAGTCAAACAAATTGTTTTAGGCAAATGCCCAGGCCCTGATGGTCTCCCAATTGAATTCTTTCTCAGCGCATGGAAAGCCTTTGACCCTTTTTGTGTGAGATATACAATGCAATTCTAACCACGGTTACTTTACCTAAAGAGATAGTCTGAGGAATGAACTCTCTCTTCTGCACCAAAAATGGGACAAAAGAGAGGTTTGTAACTGGAGACTCATTTTGGTCCTAAATGTGACCAACAAACTGTTGGGGAAAAAATTAGCAATCAGACTTGTTGAGATCCTGCCTGCTTTGATAGTGACAGAACAGGGTGCCTATGTTCAAGGAAAATCAATCTTTGAAAACATTTTAACAACGATTCAGACCCTTGAAATCATTGGAAAGGAAAGACGAAACCTAGTCATCTTGATGCTCGATATGGAGAAAGCTTACAATAAGGTGGGGTGGGCCTTTGTGAACACAACCTTACGAAGGTTGGACTTTGGACCGGAATTTTGCACTTGGACGAAAGCACTGTATGCAAATGCAACTGCCTCAATAATTGCGAATGAAAAACTCTATGAAGAACTCACGTTCACTCGTTATTTAAGACAAGGTTGTCCCCTGGCCCCATTCATCTTTCTTCTTCAACTCATATTCGAACTAATAAAAAACAGCGATTTTGTCAAAACAAACATTTTATATTTTTTGAACGAAATTGAAACCTTCTTATTTGGCCCGAAAAATATCACTGTTTATCTCATAAGAGTCCATTTGGACTCAACGTAAGCTCATGTACATTCAAGGGGAACCCTAAGGAGCTAAAATGATGACATTTCCAGCGTCAAATACCTGGGTTTCAATTTCGTTCAAAAAATATAAAATGTCCGTTTTGACGAAATCATTGTTAAAAGGTTTGAGGGTCCCCCAAACACTGCAGTAGAAGGGAGGAGCCATCGCTGATGACCTAACCGTGACCTGCATAAATTCTTTTGCTTGTATGCTTGAATTATATAAGGTTATTGATAATTACTGTGGTTTGTCGGAAGCCTCAATAAATTGGGACAAATCAGTTTTTTTCCTCCCTCCCCAATTTGAGTTGTGTGTGGATTGAGGTCTACGTCGTATCCCTGCTAATTCATCAGATAAATTCCTAAGAGTGCATGTTTCTTGGTCAGATTGCTCTTCTGCACAGGACAATATCTTGGTTGGGAAAGCGTTTGCAAGAATAGAGAATTGGGAGAGGAAGCATAGTCTCTCCCTCTTTAGTCGAACTTTGATCTTGACCGCTGCAACTTTCTCGACCCTCTGGTTTCCATTGGCGGTCTGCTTGCTTGGGGAGGATGCATATAACAAGATTAAAAGAGCGTGGCTAGGTATCTTTGAAAACCATCTGCTACGGAGGAACAGGGGTTCATTTCCAAAGCGGCCTGGTAGGCAATAGCTAGACTCCGCAGTCAATAAGGTTTGGGGTTGCTCGACCCGGTTCAACAAATTTTAGCTCTTCTGTCCAAATGGCCTGCTCATGTCATTGTTGGGGATGATAGTAAAGTTTGGATGAAGTTGGCGGAATACATGTTGGGCAGTGAGTGGGGTTTGAAGGATCTGACTAAGTTGTGGATTTGCCTAATGATTCCATCTTTTACCCAATGCCGGCCTCAATCAAGAATCAAGCGGAAGGTTGTCTATGCATGGAATAAACTCAAGCCTTCGAAGTGGAGACCACCAAACATAAAAAAAAAAAGATGAGATAGATGAGAGAAGAATATAGCTTACTTGAAAAAAAACATGAGGAAAAAAAAAAAAAAAGAAATACACACCAATCCAACAGGCCGAACCAGTTGGTGCACTAATCAGCTGGGGCGAGGTCCCACTAGCAAAGAGAATTGGATTGAACACCTGAATTTAAACTTGTTTGTGGAAAGATGCAGAACATCGAAAATAAACTGTTTTTTTGCATCTCTGCTTAAAACACGTCCAGATTCATGATATTTACCCAACCCTCTTTGCTAATGGGACCTCACCCCTATTCAAATGCAAACATAAGTTCAAATCCAGATTAAAAAAAAAAAAAACAACAGTAGTTTGAATCCAACAAAAAAAAGAAAAAAAAGTTCGAATCCAGATGCAACCACATGACCAAAATAAACCATTCTGAATTATCTGGGGCCGGTCAGTTCAATGATGATGGCCTCGTTCCACTACTCAGCACTCTACATGCATCTGGATGATTTCCTGACCAGGTGCATTCCCACGAGTCCAACAGTCTGAATGTATCAAGTCCAAAAATCGTCCAAATGTGTGTCCGATATCTCAAAATGTCATTGTCATTTCTCAAGATTTTTGTTTTTTTCCCTCAATTTTTTTTTCTGTTTTCTTTTTGCAAGAACCTAGGCAACCAGACTGGCCCAAGGTCACTTGCTTGACCGGGCCAAAAAAAATAAATTTTAAAAATATATATATATATATTAAAATTTTATTTTATATTTCAAATTTGGCAAAAAAATTCGATGTGACCCTGAGGCAAAAGTTGTTCACTTTATTTTTTTGCATACCGTAGTTTTTTTTCGTATTTTTTTTATCGTTTTTGTTTTTTGTTGGGACCTTGGGCGGCCCGGCTGGTAGCCTAGGCAAAAACACAATTTTTTAATCCTATGCAGCATTGGCCGCGGGGCGGAGGTCCATGATGCGCTGGGTCGAAGTTTTGGTGAGGGGCGGCCGATGAAGGCAATCGAGGACGGGGAGTGTGCAGAGGGGTGTGCGTACCGAAATGTTCACAGCGCGCCATCAAACGAGAGTGCGCGGATGCCAGATACGAGTGATGATAAGAGCATACAATCCTACCTGACTCGCTAGGGGCTCCATTCTATTGGTGGGGAACTGCACCTCTGCTAGAAAACGGGTCCAACGTCCCATTGAATAGCAATGAAAGGTAAGGGTACAACTCATGCAGGGAACCGGACCCAACGTCCCTTCTGATCCGTGGATACTGAGCGTAAAGTGGTAAAGTCCTGAATTTTGTCTCTTCACCCACACCAAGGCGCCAGATATACATGACCACCTAGCATTTAAACTTACTCATTTGACTGAGAATATGAAAATCTGGGCAAACTCTTCAAAGGTAAAAAACACTACTTATCATGAAGGTCATTCAAGCGCATACCATGACCTGGTAACCAAGCACAACCCTGATGGAGGGAAAGGAGCAGGAAAATCCGACAGAGACCTTAAGGGTATAGTGGGATGAGGCGCTAGATATACATGACCACCTTGCACTTAAACCTACTCATTTGACTGAGAATCTGAAGATCTGAGCAAGCTTTTTGAAGGGGAAAAACGCTACTTATCATGAAGGTCATTCAAGCGCATACCATGACCTGGGGACCAAACACAACCCTGATGGGGGGAAAGGATCAGGGAAATCCGACAGAGGCCTTAAGAGTATAGTGGGATCAATGTTGCTCCAATCATTGAGGAACAAACGCTAATTTCTTGGAATCTCATCCTGAACATTCCCTTGTCTTCCTTCCCATTTCATCTGCCCCAACCTCCCTCCTTGGTCCCCTCCAAGCCAGCTCTGATTGAATGTTTTAATATGTTGCAAAATTTCATTTTCTAATGAAAGAAATTATAGTTTGTCCTTTAGGTTCTCCCATCTGGTAGTAATCTCTGATTGGATCTGTTACTTAATGATTTTTGTGAATTCAGGACCATGTAGACGGCGCCTTCCATTGCATAAAACTGCCATTTCGTCAAAATTAACATCTTTTATTTTTTGAACGAAATTGAAACCGAGTTTTTTGGCCGAAAACTCGTCAAAATTTGTCGTTCCTGAGGGTCCAGTGTTTTACAAACGCTGGATCCCCTGGCTGTACATGGAACTAGCTTGAGACCAGGTACCTCCAAGCAGTCCTGCCTGGAGGTACCTGGTCTCAAGCTAGGTCCATGTACAGCCAGGGGGTCCAGCGTTTGTAAAACACTGGACCCTCAGCAACGAGAAATTTTGACGAGTTTTCAACAAAAAAACTCGGTTTCAATTTCGTTCAAAAAATAAAAAATGTCCATTTCGACGAAATGGTTGTTATAAGTACACCTTCATGTCCATATTGCCAAAATGATCGCCCTCTTTCCGATTGTAAATAAATTTGATGTGAAAACCCGACAAATTTAGGCAAAATACAAGATCTACGTGACCAAATTTTCCAACTCTGGCGAGCCACACGCGAATGCTTTTTCAACAGACAAGCATCTACAAATGGACCTTTCCATATAGATCGTGACAAATCCTGTCCCACTAACGCCATAACCAAACTGGTCCTGGGCGTTGCAAAAAAATGTGCTCTAGTGTTTCTGGAATCAGTTTGGAAGGGAAGGCTGATTTGCAGAACTGACACCAAGGTAGGGCTATTCCTTTTTGTTCTAGCGAGGTTCTGTCAGTAATCCAATCATTTGTGGGCAAGCAATGATGAACGATTTGCCATTGCAACGATGCCACCTTAGCAGACCCAAATTTGATAGAATGAAACCACTTGATTGATCCCAACTTTTCCTTGCTTACATTTAGATGTCTTATCCATCGGTCTTCTATTTTATCCTTTATATTTACCTTTGGACGAAGCATCCAGTAAGTAGACTTAATTGACAACGTGTGAAGTGTCCTGTGGCAGTCGATGTAGACCAGGTCCAGCATACCGGGTCTAAAGGAAGGTGGGAAATGAGTGTGTCTGGTTTATAGGCAAGCCATTTTTCCTTAATCATTAGGACCATAATCCTGAATAACTTGTCCATCTTGAACCACCCCGTGTGCCGCAGTGACCTAGTCTTGAAGAATCCATCCTCCCCCAAATAAAAAATAGTCATAAGAATGTCCCTTGTGTTCGGACTTCAATTATATTCTCCACTAGCCCTTGTTAATCAATGATGAACACCCAATCATTGGGGTTAAGATTAGGCCCCTTCCTCAAGATTATGACCCATTCCAAGGGAATTATGTCGATTATTTGTTCTAGGGGTTCTTTCTGATGGTGACAGTATCTTAATCTTTCATAGAGGATCGAAGGGTCAATTCAGTCTCTGTCCTCAATGCTCCAGATGTCCCTGATGCGTACAATTCCTTTCCTAATCCACCCTTTCCAAAGCGAGTTTGTGCAGTTGAGAGTATAACCTTGGGAGTCTCTGATGAATGTGTTGTTGAATAATGGTTGTTGACACACTTCTTCCCATCTCTCAGGTGCTATCTTATCCGGGAGAGGTAACTTCCTCCATGTTTTTAACAAATCAATCCAAAAAGGGTTCCTAGCAAGATCCCTCCTGGCAGCTTGGCGGTCAGAGAGTTCCAGGTGTTGAGGTCCGGCTGAAGTGCACCTTGGGAACGACCAGAATCGATTCTTCAGCTACACGAGGGGGTCCACCTCCTTTGAGGTGGGTGGGGCTAGTCTTCTGCTTTGGTCACATGCCAGGTTACTCCAAGGGGTCTGGGGGTTGAATAGGAGGCGTTTTGCCATTTAATAGAAAGAGTCATAGCCTGGGTGGTGGGATCAATGATGCCAAGCCCACCTTTAGATTTGGGTTGGATTATAGATAGCCATGCCACCCTACTAATAGCATTTTCACATTCGTGATTACCTCACCAAAGAAAAGCCGCTAATTGCCTTTGGAAGACCTTAATGGTTGCATTATCCAAAGCCCAAATTGCTGATTTATACCAAATAGAGGTCAGCACAACGTTGTTAATAGCTAACGTTCTGCCCAGCAACGAGGTGTGTTTGTTCTTCCATAATTCAAGTTTTGACTGTGCTTGTTGCATGATCGCAGCATTATACACACCTAGATTCTATATGTCATTTCTCAAGATTTTTCAGCCACCCCTTGAAAGCATGTTGGGATTCCAATCATCAGCACCCCCTCAGCAGCAGTTCCACAGCATCAACCACGCCCATCCTTTCAGGTGCTCAAAAGAGCTCCGTGAATGGACAATAAGCTCACAGCCCCTCATTGAATGTCAGAGGGGTTGAGACAGAAACAGGACCTGGCCACACTGCTCCCGAAAGTGGCTATTTCCGGGAGTGTAGCGTCGCCCCACCATCTCCCGAAAATTTGATTGGTCAGACAGAATTCGGAAGAAAAAATTAAATAAAAAAAATCGGGAGCTATCAGAAAGAATGTGGGTCCCGAGAGGACTAAAAAGCTGCATTTTCGGGAGAGCTCCGTGGGTGCTCCCAGTTTTCTCCCAGATTCGGGAGTGAAGCTCAAGAAGAAGAAGAGATTTCGGTCCGACTGAAAAAAAAAAAAAAAAGGAGGCCCTGGCCACACCATTCCCGAGTCTTGAAACTCTTGAAAACCCGTTCGAGAGTGGCCGTAGCCACACTGGGCTCTCCAACAGGGTGCTCCTGTATGACAGAAGCCACATCCTGACATGAGCTGTCTGGCATAAAACTTTTGTCCTTCACGGACGACTCAGGATTTTCAAGACCGAACTCGAAGGTTGGCCCGAGTTCTCTCGAAAGGCAATTTGCAGGCGGCAGGACAATGGAAATCCGGGGTGTGCTCTTGAGGCACGGAAATCTGACAGCTCCCGAATTCAATCTGACGCATTGAATCTGGGAGCTGGCGAGGCCCTGATTCACACTGAACGTGTCCAGATGCCGCAACTGTCATTTTCAGACTTGGAGAGTGGCCCATTCAGGAGTGCAGTGTGGCAAAAGACACTCTGGACTGGGATTTCACGTTCGGGAGAAGTCCCAAATTTTTTCTGGAACGGGGGAGTGGTGTGGCGAGGCCCCTGGTCCCGCCTGAAATCCTGGCTACATGCACACAGGATTTCCACTGCCGTTTTTTTCCCTTCCCCCAAAGCCTAGGGTGTTGTAGAGGCCAAGGACCAGACCCACAGTGGCAGCGGCAGCCAATGATTGTTCCATTGCCTTAATTCGAGAACCAAAGCTTAAGCCACCAGTACACACCTCACATTGGCCGCGACCCCCTGTCAGAGGCCGAAACGAGATGTCAGCTGTTGATTTCTTTTTTTATTGACGGCGCGTGCCTGGGCCTGTGTCACATCACTTTTTTGTTTTTTTTGGTTGCTCACAGGACCCACCCTTACCTACCTCCTTGTTCTTCTTCCTTAGCGTAACCCCTGCTTCCCTATCTACGGGGGCAATTGTTGGCCCTACCTCGGATATACCGGACAGCAGTCGCAGGCACCAGCGCTAGGCCAAGACAACCTCTCCCAGCACTAGTTGAAGGCAACAGGCTTTGGGCTTTTTTTTTTTTTTTTTTTTTTTTTTTTCAGTCCATGGTGTTTTGGAGGCCAGTCACTGAGTACACAGTGATCACCTGGAGCAGTAGGCTGTGGGTGTCCTGGAATATGAGACCACCTCCCATCCCATCCTCACGTCAACACTCCTAGCGCACCCCTATCCCACTATCCTGCCTCAGTGTGACCAGCACTCAGGGCCATTACCCAATGGGCAGGTAACTTGGACCGGACAGCAGTGATAGGCACCAGGGCTGATAGGTTGCTCAGCCTTGGTGGAAGCGGAATCAGAAGAGCCTTGTCGAACGGGAACTTCGGGCGCCAGGCCCAGACAATCTACGACAGGCCCCAAGAGACTCTGGGCCCTAGGTTTCAGACAGGGTAGCACCCATTGAAGCAGTCTTACCGTCCTTCCCCTAGCTTACCCAAGGCCAGGCGGAACTCGGACTGGCCTGAGCAACTTATACCCCTACCCTTACCCCAGGGTCTAAGCCTTATATATAGCCAATAGACAGTTCTATCCGAATATCAGTAGGAACTCCGGTGGCCCATACCTGTCCCTACCGCAGATACTAGACCCCATCCCCGAAGGCTGTGTATGCTTCGTGTATCTATGTATGAAGATGTATGCAGCCCGTAGGCCATGTGTTCGCAAGCTATGCATATGCCCAAAGGCTGTGTGTGCTCTGTGAACCAATGTATGGAGATGTATAGGCAGCATCATGTGGGTATACCGAAGAGGGTAAACTGGACAAGGACCCCCCCCAAGGTGCGAACCAGGCTCGAACCCGTGACCTTGAAACATGTAATCGTACGACTCTATCATGTGAACGACTAGTGGAAATGGCACGAACGTGTGATATGCCAGACTGGGAAGATCAACAGAACACCCAAGACCAACACCCCCAAGCAACCCATGTGAAACCCAGAACCAACATACAACACCATGAACAACCCTTGGGTGGTGTGCAGGTAGTCACGGTGTCTGTAATAGTACCATGCGTCAGCCCAAGGGAGTGTATGTCCAGCCGTGCGTCAATCTAACGCCCTGCCGGTGTCCATGCGCAAGGTTGCAATTGAGTTTTTAACCCGCAACCTCATACCACACATTTCCAACCGGTGCTCTAAACTGAGCCACATCAACTGCCAGTGGCCTTGGGCTTTTGTATCTGTGTATGCCCCGACGAACCACTCCCAAATGATCCTCTTTCTCCACTCACTCTCAGACGTACTTCCAAATGTAGAACTTATGGTTGTTGGTGGAGACTCAGTCTGGTACACATTCCGCAATGAGGCCTTAGACCCATCCAGTCTACTCTCCCACCTGCCCGAACAACTTATCAAGAGGAAATCAAATTTACTCGGTTCACTTCCACCCCAAATCACAACCATTGTTTTTTAAACTTTTTTTAATTATTTTTTTAAAGCCCTTGTGTAAGTCCTCTATCCCGGTGATGGTAAGAGGACCGTCATAATTGAGGGCTTATCTTCTTTTTTATTTTATTTTATTTTATTTTATTTATTAGACACATCCCCCCCGCAGTGCTAGTGGTGCTGACAAGATCAGACACGACCAGTACCCGGGGAGAGGCTCCGTCTATTGAGGGCTTATCTGTCGGGCTGCTCCGTCTATTGGTGGGGAGCGGCACCTGCTGGAAACCGGGTCCAGCACCCCAAATCACAACCAAGTACGTTCGGAACGAAGAACAGATATCATCATCTTTACATGTCGGGGAGCCTTCCAACAGACATCAAAAACTGAAATCATCACTGATCTGTTGTCAGACCGCCAAGGTGGATGCATCCGCCCCATGAGATCCCCGAAGGACTTCCCAGACCTGTTTCCCCCCTCGGCTGGCACAATCGCTGGTGGAACTGGGGTGGTATGGGATGGCATAAGGCGGAAAGGGGGCAGTACAGAGCAAGATCTTGGTGCACCAGGGAATGATGCAGTAGCGAAAAAGGGGTTTAACAGACATAGAAGGGAGGGTTTAGGGTTTAAGGGGGAGGAGTAGTAGAGGAGAGTCCACCGCCTGTTCTTCAAGGAGTGGTCCAATTGGAGCTCGTCTACTCCCCTTAGAACCCTCATTGCCCCCCCCCCCCCCCCCCCTTCATGATGCTCAGGCACACGTGCCCTTCAAGTTGGCAGAAGCCTTGGACGCTGTGCGATCTTGGATAGCAGCATGTCATAAGCAGTCGTGCACCAAT
>BFEA01000019.1:475537-490141 GCA_003427395.1 Chara braunii | reverse complement strand
TGGAAGGCTGTGAGGCACCTCTGGCACCATGGGAGTGCTCCTCCTTTTTGTTCCAGGTAGGTGTGATCGATCAGCCAGGCGTTCGTTGGCAGACAACGGTGGGCAGTCTGCCGCTGCAAGGAAGCCGTTTTTGCTAGTCTTACCTTATTTTCTTCGAGCCATTTGATTGGCGTCAGAAGGGATCTGTCTACGTTGAGGTGCCTGACCCATCTGTCTATGACTATATCCCTCATCGCTTTTTTAGGTCGTAGCGTTGGTTGGTTTCCAACGACGGTATTGGCCATTAGACACCGCTAATGTGGGGTTGGAGGGGGGTAGGGGAAGGTGCAAGGGACTGGCCAAAGATGCTCGGCTCTAGCATCGCCGTTTTCCCCCGTCGGCAATTCCTGATCACCCTGCATCATTGTGATGAGGGGCTGATACAAGCCTTGCTCTCGCACCACAGCTGTGGTGCAAACCTACTCCGTGGGTTGGGGAGAGTTTCAGGTTTGGTTGGTGTTCCCCCGTACTATACGTAGAGTATCGAGAGGGTGAGAGTCCGTGAGAGAAGAATAATATGGATTCAGAGGGTGAGAGAAGAATAGTATGGGGAGAGTTCCAGGTTTGGTTGGTGTTCCCCCGTACTATACGGAATAATATACATAGATAGATTGAGAGAAGAATATAGATTTGTTTAAAAAAAAGCATTAGCCGATGGCAGATGGCTCGATTCTATTGGTGGGGAGTGACACCTACTGGAAAACAGGTTCAGCATTCCTTACAGTAATCCAATAGTCTAGGTGTTGTTTTGCTAATGGCCCCGCGAGTGGGGGTTTAGTCTTCCTTCCTTGTATTTTTCAACGTGGGCCCAGTGGTGCTGTGAGATGCTCACATCGGATGACAGCAACCTGTGCGTATTCGAACCAAGTCTAAGCCCTCCCCAGTGGGACTTAAACCACCAGGACCTCCAACTGCCGCGGGGGGTAATGCGCCCTAATGCACTCGAATGAACGGGCCCGGACTGGAGCGCCCGAATTCATCCAAGTCGGAACGCTTCCACTTCATTTTTTTCCACCACCGATACATGGCCGAGGAACTGGTGGTTTAACACCAGGAACCTACAAGTGTCTATCCTAGGTCTTTTTTTTTTTTTTATGGAGAAATCTTTGAGATACCGGGGCCATTACCTCGCTTCGGCTACGAAAGACAACTGTGTAATCTACACAAGAACACTGAAATTCTCTGTCGCCCGAAGCTCGGATCAAAGAAGCATTCTGAAAGAAAAAACCACGTGCCTTAGGGCCTTTCAGCACCCCAACCCTACCTGCCCCACCCCTATACCCCGATGCCTAATCTCTACCAGGCCTCATGCCCCCGACTGCTTGGTTATAGAGTGGCACAACCCACCCCAGAACCCCCCCACCTGCTAGGCCACAGGGCAAAGCGACCTGCCCCGACTCCAGCCAGCATCGATTAGGCACCAGCTCACCAAAAGACACTAGAGTGCCTCCCACCCTCGACAACTCCCTCGAGCTCTCTACCAGGTCTCATGCCCTCGTACAACTCGAGTTACAGGGCAGCACGACCAAGCCCCAACACCAACCAGCGTCGTTCTGGCCTCGTCTTTTCGCAAACCACCAGGACTCAGGACTAAGGCAAATAGCAGTCAAGCCACCAATCAACACCATAGTTGTAGATCCCATCATTCATTGGTTGCAGATATCCCCCCAAAAATCCCCCCGAGCTACTCCGGCAAGTCTTACCACAATGATGCCACCATCTCCACTGCTGTTGTACCCTATTTCAACCCTATGGCTAGCCCCTTCGCCGCAGAGCGCATCATCTCCCGCTGCCACAACCACCACAACCCCCTGCCTTCAGCACCAAGCCATGGAAGAATTTTTTAATTAGAAAAAACAGGAACAAGAAATCTTGAAAAATTACACAAACATTTTAGCGCCCGCTATTCCCACAGGGAGAGGGAAAGAGAGGGAAAAACCACCCTCTCTCCCCATGGAAACTCCAGCGCCTATTGAAGTATCAGTTACATGTGAAGGGGTCTGACTCACAAGAACCAAAGGGATTACTCCTTTCCCCCAAAATACAACCCCCTGTCTGTTCACTTTCTCCGCGGGAAGGCGCCCCCTCACCTTCCAGCCCCAGTTCAGAACAGCCCCATAATAGCACTCCTGCTCGCTCAGGTGTCTATCCTAGGTCAATCAAGCCAAGGTCACTATTGTGACAAGAGCACTGACACATATCAAGAATGACTCACAGACCGGGAGCCAAGTCCCACTTGCCAAGTTCTTCATTTCTGACCATCCGTCTCTGCAATCTAGGGTTACAAACGAAGCATTGAGGTTAGTGGGACTTGGCCTCAGGTCGACAAGGCTGAGTCACAGACGGTGTCTATTAGATCATTGAAGCGGGGCTCAGCCCGAGGTTAAGGGTTGACCCTTATGAAGTCCTGGTCAAGGTGGTGTGTCGTGTTCCCCCCCCCCCCTCTCAAATGTTGTGTTTCTTATAAGTTATATGCACTTACCTTCAAAAAAAAATTTTAAGGGGGAAACTACGCGGGAGTCATAAAAATGAGTTATAATTGCACTATGGGCCAAGATACAGTTTCAAATTGCAGTTTGGGTAACGTATACAATCCAACTTTCTGAACTGCCATTTTGTCAAAACAGACATTTTGTATTTCTTGAGCGAAATTAAAATTAAGTTTTTGGCCGAAATCCGGTCCAAAATTTTGGCTTTTAAGGGTCCGACGTTCCTAGAACGCCAGACCCCCTAAATGTATCTAGTTTTAAGCTAGGAACGCTGGATCCCCTAGATATATCTGGCCTCAGCTTGAGACCAGATACATCTAAGGGGTGCAGCGTTCGTAGAACGCCGGACCCCCAGGAGCCAAAAAAATGGAGTGGATTTCGGTCAAAAAACTCAATTTTAATTTCGTTCAAAAAATATAAAATGTCTGTTTTGACGAAATGGCAATTTCGAGCCATGTAGGGTGCCTGAAGTGCAATTGCAAATTGTATCTTGCCCCATAGTGCAATTGTAACTTGTTTTTGTGACTCTCGTCTCTCAATCTGTACGTATAATATATGTTTGTCCTCATCTAACTCGTCGTCTCACTACTCTATGTATATTACTAAGGAACACCAACCAACCCGGATCTCTCTTCGGTTCATGAGGTAGATTTGCTCCACAACAGTGGTGCGGAAGCAAGGCTGTACCAGCCTTTCGTCACGGTGATGTGAGGATGGGCAGACAGTGCAAGTGCCGAGAACTATGGCCAGTTGGTGCACCTCCCCTTCACCACCACCACCCCCCAAGCACACATTAGCCGTGTCTAATAGTCAATATTGTCGTTACATAGCACCAAACAATATTGGCCAAGGTCCTGCCAATGCTGGCCTTGGTGGGCCAACGGGCTATCTCTAGATAGTAGACCACCAAGCATGCCCAGGCAAGTAGGTGAGGACAATGGGGATTGGATCGACAACCTCCTTAATGCAACTTGTGTGCCTTACGAATTGAGTTTTTTTTTTCGGATCAGAACCCTCCCGCCGCATCAACCCTTGACTAACCCCACGAAGTGAGTTCTTTAGTGGGGAGTTGAAGCCGAAGCACCCTGGAAGTCTCCACTCATCATCTAGGTTTGACGAGTCATCTGTATTCAACAGCGATTTCGTAAAAACGGACATTTTATTTTTTTTTGAACGAAATTAAAATTGTAATTTTCACCGTGGTTATGGGTGCAAATACCAATGGAAATTTGAGGTTTGGGGTGCATGCAAACATGTTCGGGGTTTGGGGTTTAGGGGTAAGGGATAAAGGGTCGAGGGTAAGGGGTAAGGGGTAAGGGGTAAAGGCTATGGAGTAATGTTTGTCACACACTCAAAACAACTTCACTTACAAACTATTTCATATAACCTCAAATACGTCTGCATGTGAGCATAATATCGAACAACAGATACATACTAGTCACGAGCCATTGTATCCACAGCCAATTGATGTCGTATTGCCGGTATGTTATCAGCGGAGAAAGAGAAAGATGAAAGGTGACCCCTTGCCAAGAGTGATGCGTATGTCAATATGAAGACCCCACATTCATTCGTATCGCGTTGTTTCGAAATGCCCTCAACAGGCTCAACGTTCCATATGTCCACCTTTTTGCCTTGCGATCTTGATCTTTCAAATATAAACTTTGCAAACCCGCCGGCCACTTTTCTTGCCAATTCGATGTCTGGGTTGAGGGAGTTGTAAAATTCAAATTTCCTCCTTCTGAAATATGCTACTATGAGCGTCCAATAGTTATTATGTGCACAATAGAACGAAGCGATGATCAAGTTCATGTCGCTTATTATGACGACTTTGTACCAATTCTGCACCTTTCGCTCTCGGTACCTCATTTCACTATCGAAAAGTTTGACGAAGAAAAACGAGCTTCATATCAATATCCTAGGAATGCGACTCTTTCCTATTCTACTTATGGTTTCATTCTTCGTGTCACACTCTACGTGTGCGACTCTACAACAATTGTCCAGTGTGATAAAGTTTAGGTAGAAATTAATGACGTTATCATTCAACCACTTAATATGCTCCCCTTGCAGTAAAACAAAATCGTTTTAAGTAAGCTTCAATTCTTCATTTGTTCTGTGATTGTGTGTGCTTGCTATTGGAAAGTTATTCCCGTATTCCCGAATGATCTGCGATAGTGCCTTCATCTCCTTTTCTGATAATGACGACGTTGCACCGTTGCAAGGTGCATTGTCCACCCTCTTTTACACTTTCTTGCATCCACTGTTGTTTTTTGCACTGCACACGACAATCATGATGACGAGGACATTGACGGGAGGTGCAAACGACGGGGGGGGGGGGGGGATGGGGGGCCTAAGGGGCGAACCCGCGGGTGAGATCCTTGTAAATGGGCAAGCGGCTCATCAAAAAAATAAAAAAAATGTGAGAGTGCTTTCATCTCCTTCTTCGATAAAGGCGACGTTGCGAGACGCATTGTCCACCCGCTTTTGCACTTTCGTGGGGAGGGCAAACGGGNGTGGGCCCATGGGGGGGTGATATCCTTGTGGGCAAGCGTCTCATCATTACGTAAGCAAAAAAAAACAAAAAACGATGTAGAAACAACATGTTATCAATATCTTGCTTGCAGTTGCATGGACAACATGGATGTATAAATGACATTCATGACGTTTGGCGAAATGAACCCATCGCACAAAAGCATAAACAAAAATTTCGACAAAGTGAGAGACACACATGCATAAAGCACACAGTGCCACACTCACGTTACGCGCAAAGTTTCTATGAATAGTCTTTTTTTTTTCTTTTTTTTTTTGTGGAAAATCAGCCAAGCGAAAGCTAGGGGTGCTGGTAAGAGCAGATACCGCTAGCACCGTTGGGGAGGCTCCATCTATTGGTGGGGAGTTGTTCCTGCTGGAAATTGGGTTCAACGTCCCTGAACATTTTAATTGTTCATGTGACCAATCATGTAGTTGTGACAATAGCAAGTTAGCAAGCTACCAAGCTACCAAGCTACCGGGCTTACCTATTGTAAATGGAGTTCGGCATGTACAGGTACGCAGTGGGCGGCATGCCTATCAAACAACCATTGGTGAGAGATGCCTCGGTGTTACGACTGCAGCTAGAAAAACCAACATGCATTTGTAGTGACAGTCATTATGATGCCAGCAGGCTACCGAGTTCACTTGCTCAGAAAGAGGTTTGACCAGCAGGACTTACACAATAAACTGTGTTGCTAACCTACCTTACGACCTATGGTAAGTAATGGAATGGTCCAGTATCATGATTGCAGCTAGAGGAAGCAGCATGCATTTGTGACACACTGACACCAACTGGCTATCCGGCTCATCTCCAAAAGAGAATTTGGCAGGTAGAACTACAAAACCTTCTGAGCCAGCCGCCTACATCCCAGCCTGTGGTGAGTGATATTATAAGCGGGCCTCCCTTTTGTTCAGGCAGGATGTTGTTGTTATCGTAGTTTTTTTGTTCGACTGTTTATAACCCAGCATCGCATGCTGTCCTTTCCTTTCACCAGTGGATCTGCAGGTTGTCTGTATGCCTAGTCCCTACGAACCCATGTCCCGCTTCGTTGCTGCTGTTGTCCAAACCAGTGGGTCTGCAAGCTGTCTGTATGCTCAGTCCGTACAAACCCATGTCTCGCTTCGTTGCCGCCGTTGTCCAAAAATACGGGTGTCAGCCTTGAAATGCCTTATAGTTGTTGCAGTCCGATCCCTGTTGAGTGAGATCACCTGCTGATGTGTGCTCAAACCGGTTGGCCTGATCATGTGTTCTAGGCAGGGAGGGAGGGGGGTGGGGGGTTGTTTGGTGGAGAGGCCATGGGGAGGGGAAGCGGGTAAGAAGGTATTGGAGTCGGGGACCCGAGTGGGGGCAAGGGTGGGGGGGAGAGGAGGAAGAGGATGACAGAGAAGGGTTTCGCGAGAAGGATGAGGGCGGTGGAAGGGTGAGAGGGGGAGGGCACGACGACAACGGGGGGAAGGGAGGGGATGGGGTAAGGGGGGGAGACGGACGACATTTGAGTGCGCATGGGAGGGGATTGCGCCACGTGTGGAGGCTGAGAAGCTACCCCCTTGTGTACGTGATGATCTTGGACAGCGACCAGATTGAGTATTGTCAAGTTGGTGTGTCAACGCGTTCCGTGTTTGGCCCGATAGAGGTGTAGTGAAGCATTTCGCCCTCCGGTATGACCATTGCTCATCCTGAGCAGCCCAATTTTTCCAAGTCAAAATCCCATTTTTGTTCACCTCCACCATCTTCTTCTGAGGATCGAGCCAAAGCTCACAAAAAAAAGCCACAACTTTCCTCTTGGCCTTCACATCCCTTGTAGCCACTACCACCTGCCTGAGTTTATTGTTGGCCTTTACCAAATTAGCATGTCATTGAATGATTTCTACTAATTCTGCCTTGGCTTGACAGAGGCCAAAAACCGCCCCTTGTCTTTCCACTAAGCACCTTTCACGCCAGATAACCACGAGGACCGCCAACCTCATATGTTTGAACAGGTTGCACTGAAAGGGTAACATGATGGGGGAATATTCTAAGACTTGCACTTTCCTAGTAGGATAAGAGCTACGTCCCAGTGGAACACCTCACCCGTGAGTATGTGCCATATCACATCCCACCACTACCATACTTTTCTTGCCATTGGGCAGTCAAGGAGGCAGTGCTCTAGCGGTTGAGTGTCGGGTCCACAATTGGCGCAGATGGGGGATATGACTCCCTTCTGCTCCAAGTTTGATTTCGTTGTTATGCAGTTCGATGTCGGAAGGCATCGATGGGTTCTTTGTCATTGAAGGGTTGTATGGGAGGTGGGCACAATATGAGCGTACATAGTCCATGGGATGTAGCACAGGTTATGCTAAGACACCGGAGAATCTCTCTTCCACCTTCTCTTAACTACCTTTGTGGAGGGTTGGAGGATGTGAGCCCGCTTGTAACCCTCTTTAACTGAGTATTGTCGTATCGAGGTGGGGTTACGACCTTTCCATTCGCACTCTTGCGAATCAAAAGGTAGGTCACCGACCGGGGTGGACATCTCGCATGACTAGTAAACTGTGTCTTCGGATCCCACGAATATGATTCTGATCAATTCAATCTCCGGGACTGTGCAGTCCAATAGCTGGTTCCTTTTTAAGGAGGCCCACCTTGCCCCCGACACGTTTGGTTCGTATGCATGCAGCTTCACCCCTTCGTGTGTGATGTGTGACACCCTGAAGATGGTCATGGCGATCGGGTTAGGTGAAGCCTGTATGACCCAGTCAAGGGCGCACAACCCCGGTCCTTTTTGCAAAGTAGTTACCCACGGAGGTGGGAACCGTTTGTAACTGTTGCAACTTACATTGACTCCCTTTGATGTATTTTAGAGTGTGATACAGTTGCTGGGTCGACTTCCATGACCTTGTATGGAAGTCCCATAAATCTCCAAGGGTGTAGATTCCGTTTCGCACCCATGTTAGCCAGTGGGAGTTTGCAGTCACGGAGAACGGCTTCCCATTGGTGTCGTGGACGAACGGGTTCCCGAACAGTGGTTGTCTCCATATTTCCTGCCACCTAAGCGGAGGACTTTTTGGTTGGCCCCATATGCCTCCACAATTCCAACATTGATGGCCACAAAGGGTCATTTTTTAGGTCCCATCTTGTGCTATTTCTATGTGTCTCATCCCTCTTATGACGCGGGGGATTCAGAACAGACCAGTCCGAGTTGATGAGCCACAAGAGCGGATGAACCGAATGATCAGGGTGGGAAGGCGGGGTCAAGTGCGCTAGTTGTATGTGTGCAGCGTTAGCCACAACGCATCATTACCTAATAGAAGGCGTATGATCACTTTAAACATCGAGGCTCTGATCTCATCCCCCGGGTCAAGAATGCCTAATCCTCCCACCTTCTTTGGTTGTGTAACATATTTCCATGCGACACTTCTGATAGATCAGGTGAGCTCATGATCATTCCTTCAGAGGTATGCTGCTAATGCTGCCCTTAGGTTTGTAAGTTGTTTTCCGGGATCTCCCAGAAAGTCATCTTGTACCAAATGGTGGACAAGACTATGTTGTTTATTGCCAGAGCTCTGCCTACGAGTGATGTATGCAGTCCGTCTCATTTGGCCAGTTTTTGCAAGGTCGTTTGAACCAGGGCTTGACCATGGTCGGTTTGGGGGCCCAACCCTGTCAAACGAACACCCAAGATCCTTATTGCATCCTCCCTGTGTCACCAACTGACCCGCGGGTCTTGCGGGGGTTGGGACTCGGGAGTCTTGTGGGGACAGCCACTAGCCTTTTATCTTTGTCCCCCAGTTAACCCTCATGTCTGCCGCCATTACAAAAAGATGAATTGTGTCGGTGAGCGCATTTAATGAGGTCGAGGAGGCCCCGATGAGAACCGTGAGGTCGTCAACAAATAGTGATGTCACCGGTATGAGGTGTCGGGGCAGTTCGGGGATATCAATACGTTCTACCTCCGGGTTGGATCAGATCATTGTTGCCAATGCTTCCATCACTAATACAAATAGGAGAGGAGCTACCGGGTCACCTTGTTTCACCAACCTCTGGAGGCAGTGGAGGCACTGGAGGGCAAAAAGGGAGGACAAGTGTCCATTGACCATAATGTTTGTTTCTACGGATCTATGCATGGTGAACACCCATGCCCTGAATAAGTCACCAAAGTTCATTTTCTGCAGACACCCGTCCATGAAGTCCCAGTCGACATGGTTATAGACTTTCTCAAAGTCTATGAACAGGGCGGTTGCTTCCTTCTTGTGTTGCCTAGCGTATTTAATTGTTTTATTTACCAACAACACATTGTCCTCGATATTTCTTTGTGGCATGAATCCAGTCTGATCCTGGTAGATCAGATGAGACATATACGAGAGTAGTTGATTAGTCAATGCTTTGGATACTATTTTGTACGGCAGGGGAAAAAACGTGATAGAAGTATAATTTCTAACATCCTTCTTATCCCCTTTTTTGTACGGTAATGTAGTGATCCCTTGGCTAATCATGCCTCCAAGGGTCCCCTCTGTCCAGACTGCTTGTACATACGTTGTGAGGCAGTCCTGCAACGGTAGAGACTGCGGAGACAAGCCCATCCAAACGTCTCAAGATACGTCACTTGATCGAAAAAGGCTTGTACCGCAAGGGCATACCAAGGGGGGACAAGGTGCTAGTGTTGCCAATCAGAAGAAGGACCGGGAAATGGGAACTGGGAATGTCACCAGCTGACTCCGAGGACCCATACACTCCCGCATACGGTGGAATGACACTTCTTGGGTGGCACATGCAAAAGGGAGGGACCCTCAAAACACACGATGTCACGAACTTTATCGCCGCCAATTATGAACCAGGGGCAATGACCTTCATAAGCGTATCAACAGAAGGGTTAAAAATGACCTGCAAAGACATCTACGTAAGGTTTGAAGAGAATAAAGAGGCGGGCCTGCTGTGGCACACACACAACATGCTCCTGGACACACAACAACTTAAATTTAAACCAAGCAACATCTGGTTAACAGATGACCTGCTTACCTGCATGTGCACACTACTTACAAAGAACGTCCTGAACAAGGGGGTCGACTGGGACTCGCGGGACTGGACGCTGCTACGTAACAAATAGACTGAGAGTGTTTGGAGCAAGTGATCTAACACAATGGAGTGGGTCGTCGCAGTTTATGGGAAGAACAAAAGATGGACCCGAACATTGCAGCAAGTTGATCTGGATATGAGATCAATCAACGTAAATGGCCTGGCATCCCGCAGCCCGGATAAAATCCGAGCTCTTTTGGATTTGATGAGGGGGGTCGGGGGCAGATCCTGGCCAGACGTAATCTACGTACACGAAACCCACCTAATGAATATTGCAGAACACCTCAGGGCGCACAACCAGACGTGGCCCTTCCAGAGCTATCAAGCATTTGCCCCTCGTTCACGGAGCTCAAGGGTGGCTATATGGATCCCGCACGGCTCACGAATCGACGTTCTTAGCTGGGAGAAGGACGAGGAGGAAGGTCGATGGGTCAAAATATTGGGGATGTTAGAATCAGAGGTCGTCTGTATCATCTTTTTGTACGCCCCGAACACGGGCAGGGAAAGACGGGCATTTTTAGAAAAAATAGCAACAGTCCCCACCCCGGGCGTCCCCCTAATTCTAGCAGGGGATTTTAACGCCACAGTGGAAAAATGGCTAGACCGATGGAGAGTCCCCCTTTCCACCACCCACAATGCAGAGGAGGACGAACACATGCTTAAGGATTTGTGCGCCTCCCTTTCACTTTTCCACACCTTCAGGCGTAGCCACCCGACGGAAAGAGTCTTCACATGCATTAAAAGCAATAACCCGACTCGACTCTCCAGATCCCGCATTAATCTCATCTTAGCATCAAAAGAATTGGGAGGAGGGCTCTCCATCTGGACAATCCTCCCAACTAGCCCGTATCCTGGTCTAGATCATAGGATGTGCATGGCAGTTTGGACTTTTGTGTGCATGGCAGTTTGGACTTTTCGTAAACGACCAAATCAAGGGGCCAGTTACTACAAACTTAACACCTCCCTTCTTAAAATTGGCTCCTTTAGGCGATACTTACAGCAAGCCTGAGAATTTTGAAAAGACCACCGTCACCATCAGGAATCACAAATCGCCTGGTTCAATAACGACCTGTTCTTTATCGCCAAAAAAAGTAATGAGTTCTTTAAGCAGATCGTCACTCAGAGGTACCACCAAGAAATCACAATCATGCAAGAACTAGTGAACCTGGAACAGGAACTGAATCAACAAGTTTCGCACGGACAGGAGCATAGGATCATCGAATTACAACCTCGCATACAAAAGTTGAAAGATCAACTCTTCAGACATGCACAATACAAATGGCAAGGTACTCAAACAAGGGCACGACTATCCAGATTCTCCATTGAAGGGATGATGGATTCTCAATTCTTTAATTTGGCCAAAGCACGATGTCACCGAACTACAATCGAGGCACTATATGAACCCAACGCTAGGGACTCGGACCCGACGGTAACCACCGCTCGCTGTACAAAAATAACGTATGACTTCTATAAAGATCTTTTCTCATCCCACCTAGACACATATGATATGTTACAACACGACCGCCTAATCCACGAATTTTTGTCCCCACTCAACAAAGCGCTAACACTAGAACAACAAAGGGCCTTGGAAGTCCCGTTGGCTAGAAACGAGATATGGACCGCCCTCATGCAGATGAAGGAAGAAAAGGCTCCTGGGATATATGACTTTCCCAAATAATTTTAGGAAACCACATGAGACTTTATGAATCAGGATGTTATGGATTTCTATAATGAAGTCTGGCTTACGGAAGAGATGGGAGAAAGGGTGGGCCAAGGGGTCCTGACCCTACCTTATAAAAAGGGTAATAAAATTGACATTAGAAATTACAGGCCAATTACACTCCTCACAGTGGTGTACAAAATGCTGTCGAAAGCCTTGGCTAACCGTATGATCCCGATAATGGAGGACATTATCCACCCTGCCCAAACACGCTCCATGGAGAACAGGAATATACAGGAAAATATCTTGCTTATCCATGAAATCCTCCAGCTTTCAAGGCACTTTCGTCAAAATGCGGCACTAATCTTCATTGACTTTGAAAAGGCCTACGATCACGTAGAATGGCTGTTCCTAGATAGATGCCTTGAGAAAATGAACTTCGGACCGAATTTCAGACGATGGATACAGACTCTACACCGTAACGCTACTACATGTGTCCAGGTCAACGGAAGCCTTGCACTGCCACTGCGCCTAGAACGTTCGGTCCGCCAAGGGGACCCCATTGCTCCCTTCCTCTTCCTTGTTATCATGGAGGCCTTAGCCGTCAATCTTCGGGCAAATAAAAACATCACGAAAATTCGAATCACCCATATCCCCGAGGAAGCTATCCCGATATACTCCTTGTTTGCAGACGACCTTACAATCATGGCGGAGGCCACACACCGCAATATGGAGGAAATCCGCCGAATGATGGAGAAGTTTTCCCAGGTCTCAGATATGTCTGCCAACTGGGGGTCCAAGACGCAGGGCTGGTGGATCCATTATCAAGGAGGACGCCCTCCAGAGGTCCCACGTATTGCCTGGAAGCTCCTGGAAACCCCAATAAGAGTTTTGGGGGTCTCCATGACTGCAGAAGGACAACCACCAATCAATGACGACTGGATTAGCTCCCCGGCTCAACACAAATTAGACAACTAGAGGAACAAACACACATACCTCTTCGGTCGTGCCTTAGTCCTCAACAATGTCGTCTTTGCTTCCTTATGGTATAAATCATTATTGTGGCCCCTAAGCAAAGAGACTCTAAGAGGACTTAAACAAAAGGCAACAGCTTTCCTATGGAGGGGGGACGGGGAGCAACCCAACGTGATTAGCAGGGTGGCCTGAGACTCCATCATCCAACCAAAAACAGAGGGGGCTTGGGAATCCTCGACCCGGCCACGCAAGTGCAAGCATTAAGAGTCAAATGGATCAAGAAACTCATTTTTGACCCTCAGAGCCCTTGGTGTATCTTGGCCCTGAAACATCTAGCTAGGCTGGCCCCAACGACCCCCCACAAGACCCACCCACTCACTTGGTTAGAAGACCGCTTTTGGCAAATCCCGCGCAGACTCCCTAATCTTCCCCATGATAGGCCAGAGGAAGAGCGCCAACCGCAGGACACTTTTTGGCCTTCACTGCTGCAAACATGGCGCAAACTCCCGCTCCCGGACAAAACCCGGTTTGATCGATGGGAGGAGGTCTATCGACAGCCCCTATTCGGGAACAGATGGTTGACGAACACGAGAGGCCGCGTGATGATTAGCTCAGCCCCCCCCTGTAAGAGCTGGGTCAGAAACGAGATTCTCAGAGTAGGGGACCTCTGGGACAATAAAAAACACGAATGGAAGACAGGGGACCAGTTGCGATCCACACTACGGTACTATCATCACGTAGAGGACTCATTAGAGGATCTTATCGAAGCCGTCCCATTATAATGGTTCCAAATCCTCAGACGAGGCCCCACCTTGCGAGAAGGAGACTGGGTAGCAACTAACGGGTTCCCGCAACTGATCGGTTTAGTACACATGGGTGCTCCCCAGATGGTCATAACCGAAAACTACACCATTACAAAATCCAAGATTCTCCAAGGGAGCGAGGGGCCCTTCGAATGGAGGAGCAAAACCCTGGTTCACAGAGTAAGGATTATTGAGGAGAAGGGATATAAGGTGGCCTTCCAACCAGACAAGTCAATCCAGGACCTAGCCCTGGACCCGGCGGAATGGACCTGGCAGCCCCCTCAGAAAAGGGGCTCCCCCAAGCCCAACCTTATTAGCCTCCGCTCATTGACAGTCAAATCAACTTACAAATTGCTCCGTCCCAAGAGGCAGCTCAGAGATTCAATTAACGACAGATGGGCCAGACAACTAAACATCGACCGCTCTCTGCTGACACCAATCCAATGGTTTAAGGAGCAAAAGTTAAGGCCCATGAAAATCACCTCCTTACAGTGGCAGATAACACACCGTTGTTTGCCTACCAATGACTGGCTAATCGATCGTACGAATCTGGAGCAAAGAGGCCTACTGCTTCCATGGTGTCTGCGATGTCAGAGCCTTTTCCCCTTCCACAAGAAGGCAGAGACCATCGAACACATCTTTATGCAGTGCCCGATTGCTCAATACATATGGAGGTGGTGAGATGGGATCTGGCGAAAACTAGAACCAGACACCCCTTGACCCTGGTCATGGCAAGCCATTCTGGTCGGACATTGGCCCCAGGCAGGGACAACTACACCTTATATAGAAAACATGTACAGAATTGGAAGGAGAGCAGTAATGTGGGCTCTCTGGTGGCAGAGGTGTACCTTATCCAGGGTTGTCAGGCGGGGGCCCCCGGGGGCAAAGCCGGGGTAGGGGTTCGCAMCCCCGCCGGCTCGAAACCCGCACCCCCGGCCCCCGCTGCCCCGCACCCCGCCACCAGACCCCCGGTGCCCCGCACCGCGGACCCCAACATTGCACCCCCGGCCCTCCCCCCCCCCCCCCCCCCCCCCCCCCCCCCCCCCCCCCCCCCCC
>BFEA01000019.1:429100-439920 GCA_003427395.1 Chara braunii | reverse complement strand
TTTTTTTTTTTTTTTTTTGATTTTTTTTTTTTTGTTTGGAAAGCCGGGGCCGGGGGTGCCGACCCCCGACCCCCGGGTCCGGGGGTCGACAACCCTGACCTTATCCTTGGAAAAGGTACGGGTGGAGAGCGGAGAGATCATCGAACAAATACAACAACAAATTCACCTGGACCTTACCCGCAGATGGTTAGACACTAAACGGCAGCTAGACCTCCTTCTACAGGCCGGGAACGTCAGAAGAAAGATCGTAGAATTCTGCAAAAACTGGGTTGGGGGGAAAAGAGAGGGATGGATAGCAAAGGTGATATGGAGCGGGGATCAGGGAGAAGGGACGAGGGATCTGGAGGGGATGAGAGACTATAGGTTAGTTTTCAAAGACTGGACCTGTATAGAGCCCACTTTCCCATTACGCCCTCCCACGGATTTCCTAGACCCATTCCCCCCCAATGCCCTGGCCCTGGCAGAGTTGTGGTCTTGATCCTCATATCCCTCTCAATTGCCCTCTTACCCCCCACTGACACCCTTAAGGAACCCCTCCTCAGTGCCCCCTGGGGAGGACCTCAAAAAAAAATAAAAATAATAATAATAATAAAAAAAAAATCAGCAGCCACGGGCAGTCAGCAGACGGAGATGGAGTAAGCAGCCGGCGACAGTTCATCACAGAACAACCGGCATTGGGAGTCAGCAGGCGGGCTAGGGAGCAGACAACTGGTGACAGTATTAGTCCTTGAAATTCCAATCTGGCGCCCTCCCCTTTGTGGGTGAAGAGATACAAAGGCAGTATCTGCTTTTTGCTCAGTTAATCCCCTGATCAGGCGAGGCTTTACAAGAAAAATCGGGAAGTGGTACGGGTCTGCTCAGTGTATCAAGGGATCTAGGGTTTACCCAGGTCTGGTACTCAGGTTGTACTCAGTTTTCAAGGAGGATGAGAGGAACTAGTGCTTTTGCAATGGACATCCGGCGCCTGGTACTGGGGCGAAGAGGTTCTCTCCCCTCCCTTAGCAACCTACACAGTCAATCCTCTGGTTACCAGAGTAATCAATGCTGGCAGGGTGCACAGCTATCTCCTCTGATTCAGCCTATTCTCATTTTTATAATTCAATCTGCAATGGGACGCTGAAAAAAGAAAAAAGAAAAAAAAAAGAGGTCATTGGAGGTTTTGGAAATTATGGGGACCTGCCAGCATTGATTGCCCTGAGACTCAGGGGATTGACTGCGCAGGGTCTGTATCTTTAGGTGAACAGTAGACGTCCGTAGCCTGAGAGAACCCAAAAACAACAGACAAAGACACAAAATGCCATCTTGGATCCGGGGGACACCGGGCCTCCTGGCTGTCTCCCTGCCTTCCGGCCGTCAGCTGTTGCCTATGACTGCACTGTCTGAACTCGTGTTTGGAAAAAACTTAGACTCGCCTGAACAAAGTTGCTGAGGTGCGAAAGAGAAAGGGACTCTGATGGCACTTCAGCGGTCCCACGGACATTCTTCCAGGTTTTGCCACTTTCAAATTTCAGCCCCGCTAGAAGTCCACAAAGCTGTTTTTTTTTGCAGTTTCTAAGGGCGGTCAGCCAGGACCTGGAGTGCCCTGTTATTCCAGGGAATTCATCTTTTTTTTTTCCTTTTCTAATGACTAGGCCGGAAGGGGATCCTGGTCCTTCCGGTTAGATGCAAGAATGGAACGTGGGAGGCGGGCCTGGTAGAGTCCCTGGGGGCCATACATGGCGAAGTGACCATTTGGGGCACACACTCGTGTTTTATTCATCCATATACTCCCCAGGCCAGCTCCTTGCGGGAGAAAGACATTCTGGAATTTATTCAGGAGCATCTGCCTCACGGTGGAACTGCAGCCCTGTGCCTCGAAAACGAGGACCGCAGGGCTGCAGAGCTGGACGTTTATGTGCGTTATGACCTGGCTGCGCAAGACGGCCTCAGATGGCTTTCTCATATGGCACTATGCGAGATGCAGCAGTTGAAGGTAAAAGCCAGCAAGTACTGGTCCGACGCAGATGCTACCACCATCATCGCCAGACTCCTTGCTCACGGCACGCTGGAACGCGGGGGACCGCTGGACACAGGGGCGTGGCAAACTATATGAATCACAACAGGTCCACCCAAATGAACTGTTTAAGGAAAGTAAACGTGGTGGAGTCCTTGTACAATAAGGACGTTGAATGGAGGCAGCATAAAAGGGCCGCAGACCTTGACCTGCGAACATTAAACGTAAATGGCCTGGCCACGGCCAAACTCCCCAAAAAACAGGCCATCTACGATCAGTTGAAGGGGGTGGAAGGGAAGGAGTGGCCGGACGTAATCTGTATCCAGGAAACTCACCTGATGGATACGGCGGAACACAACCGGATTCACAAGGAAATCTGGCCTCATCAGGCCTACCGCGCCCACGCACCCAGACCCGGGAGCGCGGGCGTCGTGATATGGATTCCCCCGGGTCTAGGGTGGACCCGCTCAATTGGGAAACAGACAAAAACGAGGGCAGATGGGCATATTTGCTGGCGATGCTGGAAATCGGGGTAGTCTGCATCCTCTGCATCTATGCACCCAATGATGTCAGGGAGAGACAGGCGTTCTTTGAGTCCCTAAAAGCAAAACTGCCCGTGGGCATCCCCGCAATCGTAGCAGGGGATTTCAACGCAGCGTCGGACAGACACATGGATCGCTGGAGGCTCCCATCTCCCTACCCTTCATACATTGAGGCAGATGAGCACATGCTTGCGGACCTGAGTCAAACGTTGAACGTGTTTGACTCCTACCGCAGATCATTCCCTAATAAACGCACGTTTACATGCTTTCGCAAGTCTCAGACAGACATGGCCTCCAAGTCCCGAATTGATCTCATTCTGCTATCGGAAGAGCTTCAAGGAGCTCTGCAAATAGCAGAGATATTTCACCCCAGCCCCTTCCCCGGCCTGGACCACGCGATGTGCGTGGTTATCCTCACCTTCAGGAAGAAACCTGATCAAGGTAAGGGGTTCTACGAGCTCAACACATCCGTATTGGATATCGATAAATTCAAAGAATACCTCCAAGACGTGTGGTCCTTCAGGCGTGACCAGAGAACCGTACTTCAAGATGACATCCTGTGGTTCAACAACGGCCTGACATTCATGAGCCGCAAGTGCAATGAATATTCAAAACTACTGGCCGCGCGGCGACACGCCGCTGAAATTCAAGCATATAATCGTCTTCTCGTCCTTAACAGCAGGAAACCGACTCTAGCGACGACGAGTCCCTAAGGTCTTAAGCACAAGAAACTCGAGACGTGGAAGACCAGCTACTGGTACACATGGAACGCCGTTGGCAGGGCTCACGCATCCGCGGCAAACTTCGGAGCCACCAGATGGAGGGAGCAATGGACGCTAGGTTCTTTGCGATGGCTAGGGCAAGATCTGGGAGATCAGTCATAAAGGCCTTGACTGACCCAAAACGACCCCAAGGTTCGCTAGTCACCTCCATAGCTGAATGCACCTACATCGCTAGAGAATACTATAAAGAGTTGTTCACCTCTGACTGTGACCACATACCGGTCCCCCAAAGAACCAAGGAAATAGAAGAATTCCTCCTTCCCTTGCCGGCCTCCCTATCTGACCAGCAAAAGGACTCCCTGGATCAACCCCTGACCAAAGAGGAAATCTGGACAGCCCTTTCCCACATGGAGGAGGAGAAGACCCCGGGCATTGATGGTATCCCTAAAGAGCTCTTGGTGGCACTATGGGACCTTCTAGCCCAGGATCTAATGGACTACTACCATGCGGTTTGGGCATCTGGGAGGATGGGGGAGCTTGTGGGACAAGGTGTCTTAACACTCCTATACAAAAAATGGGACAGGAACAACATACGAAACTACCGGCCAATTACTCTACTCACAGTAGTGTATAAGATGGCGGCTAAGGCGCTGGCCAACAGACTAGAAAAAGTAATAGCAGATATAATCCACCCATCGCAAACAGGATTCATAACAGGACGATCGATTCAAGATAATATCCTGCTTATCAACGAACTAATAAAGCTTTCTCGTCAATCCAAACATAATGCGGCCTTCATATTCACCGACTTTGAGAAGGCCTACGATTAGGTCGACTGGCTGTTCCTAGACAAATGCCTGGAAAAGCTCAATTTCGGCCACGGCTTCCGGAGATGGATCAGTATCCTGCACAAAAATGCCACGATATGGGTAATGGTCAATGGCAACCTGGCGCCCCCCATCCCTCTGTAGCGATCTGTGCGCCAAGGTAACCCGATCGCACCTTACCTCTTTGTCATTATAATGGAAGCCCTGACCTCCAACCTGAGGACACAGAAGGACATCTAGAGGATCCAAGTAGCCTTACTTCCGAAAGAGGCCATTCCGGTGTGTTCATTATTCGCAGACGATCTCTCCCTGATGGTAGAGGCATCGGCGGCGAACTTGATGGAAATCCAGGCCATGATGGACAGATTCTGCAGGTTATCGGATATGAAGATCAACTGGGGAAACAAAACCCTGGGATGGTGGATTCACCACCAAGGGGTCAGGCCCCCGGAACTCCCGCGGGTGAGGTGGACGCCCTTGGAAGCCCCCATCCGTATCCTGGGGATCTCCCTCACAGCGGAAGGACGACCAACGACCAATAATGAATGAATATCCCAACCGGCACTGAACAAACTAACTGCATGGAAAGAAAAACACACCTCCCTCTTAGGCCGGACGTTGGTGATTAACAATGTGGTCCTAGCAACGCTCTGGTACAAATCTGCAATCTGGGCATTGGACAAAGCAGCCCTTCGCCCGCTCAAGAGGCAAGCAACCGCTTACGTGTGGAGGGGCAACCACGAATACACGAACGTAATCAGCAGAGTGGCGTGGCAATCAATAATCCAGCTCAAGTTCAGAGGGGGGCTTGAAATTATTGACCCGTCAACTCAGACGGAAGCACTTGCGATCCAATGGATTAAAAGACTGATTTTCAACCCACAGACCCCGTGGGCAGCGTTGGCACTGGAGCAAATAGCGAGGCTGGCCCCCCCTGTCCCAGCCGACACTGACCCAATGATGTGGCTGGAAAACAGGTCGTGGACAATCCCGCGGGGTTCCCCCTGCCCTCACACTGCCCCGCTATTGTGAGAACGACAAGCGGTGAGGGCAGACATCAAAAGGGACCCCTTTTGGCCTAACTTACCAGAATCTGGCGCAAGCTTCCCCTCCCGGACAAAATCCCTCCGGTGAGATGGGAGGAGGTCTGTCAGCAGCCGCTTTTTAACAACAGATGGATTAAGGACTCTCAGGGGCGCTCTCCGCAGTGTATGGACTCACCATGGCGAGGATGGGTGGCAAGAGGGATAATGAGGGTGAAGGACATTTGGGATCCAGTGGTAAAAAAGTGGCTCCCCCCAGAGACGATGAGAGTCAGGTTACGGTATTGCCACCACCCGGAGAACGCCTTAGATGAAATGATTGATATGATCCCTCTAGACTGGGTTCGGATTCTGCGAAAAGGCCCCGACCTGCAGGAGACGGACTGGGTGGCCATACGGGGGAAACCCCAGTGGATTGGCTGCATAGTAAATAGGTGTCCACAGGGGGAGTCTCTACTTAGTCTCTATGAGCTTGGTCAAGACAATGTCCTACGAAACCCCCAGCCTGCAATAACCGAGCGGGTCCAAGACGGCTTGCTGTTCCGGGTTCGTGTCATGAACCTCGAGGAAGGATGGCTGGCCTTTAAACCAGACACGTCCATTGCAGACCTCCCTTTCGACCCCATACATTGGTCCTGGTCAGACACAACTGGGAAGGGTAGAAAGAGCACTCGGGCCCTGCATCGTCTGTCAGTCAAATCCACCTATAGAATGCTGAGACCTAGGGTCCACCTAAAAGATCAGATAGAAGACAGATGGAGAAGACACCTCAACGTGACAACGTCAGTAGAGAGGCGCTACGGTCAATCAAATGGTTCCAAGGGATAAGAGCGAAGCCAACAAAACTGGCCTCTCTACAATGGCAAATAGACCACCGCTGCCTCCCAACCAATGACTGGATCATTGATCGATCGTCCCTGGAACAGAGAGGCCTTGCACTGTCGTGGTGCAAGTTCTGCACCTCAGTCTTCCCCGCCAGGAAACTCCCGGAGACAATAGAACACATCTTCCTACAATGTCCGGTAGCGGTCTGGCTGTGGAGGTGGTGGGATCGTATCTGGAACCAACTGGGTACTAGCTGCCTGTGGCCATGGGACTGGAGGGCGATCCTGTGTGAGTCTTGGCACCCACCCCAGCTCAACACCTTCTCACACAACCTATTCACAATAGGACGGAGGGCCGTCATGTGGGCACTATGGTGGAGGCGGTGCACCCACGAAATGGAATGTGTAAGGCTGGATGGACCAGAGTTCACAGACTCTATCAAACAACAGGTTCAAATTGTAATTACCAACCAATGGGAACAAGTTAAAACCCGAATTTCTAACCTTCAGGACCAAAAGGAAATTCAAAGTACAATACAGCGATTCAGTGGCAACTGGCTTGGGGGTTTAAATGGGGGGGCTTTGGGCAAGGTGGAGGAGAAAGAAGGGCAAGGAATTGATCAAAGGGCGGCAACCAGTAAACAGTTCCAGCTCTGCTTCCACGACTGGACGACGGTCGACCCAGCAATCCCTCTCCGGCCACTCTCTGATTTTCCCAACCTGTTCCCTCCGTCAGCATTGTGTTTGGTGGAACGGAGCTTCCATCTGTAAAAGCTCCCCTCTCTGAGTCTCTGTGCTAGAATCAGTGGGGTGGCTCCCTTCAGTTCTTGGATTGTTTTGGCATCTGTCAGTTGTTCTCGGGCGCTTGTTCTAGTGGAACGAGGGAGCTTGGCAGCTTCTACAGCATGAGGGAGGGTAGAATTGACATTTATCAGTTGTTTATTTGGCGCCTGCTGTGGGTGAAGAGATTCTGTCCCTCCCAATCTTGGTATCCCACTTAGTCAATCCCTTGGACTTCGGGGCAATCAATGCTGGCGGGCATTTGTTCGTTTTATTGTTTGTGTTACATCTGCACATTGTTCATGGGACGCTGGACCCGCTTTCCAGCAGGTGAAGCTCCCCACCAATAGACGGAGCCTCCCCCAGGGTGATAGAGGTGTCTGCTCTCACCAACACCTCTAGCACTGAGGGGAGTTTTGATTAAAAAAAAAAAAAAAAAAAAAAAAAAAAAAAAAAAAAAAAAAAGGCTATATTCTTCTCTCAATTTCACCTCACACTACCTACCTACCACTACTAATTGTACGCATACGACGAACCCCGTAGCAGCAAGAACCGTGTTCACGAGATAACATGCAGGGGCTGCTCCCGACCTGCAGGTGGGCGATACCGGCTAGGGGACAGCCGGTAGCATCAGGGACCATGCCAACAGGACCTATCCCTGTGCCTCATGTACCTTGCTGGTCAGGCTTGGCGTCCGCCACCTAGAGATAGGCCACTGGATCCCCCGATCGGCATTGAGCAGCGTCTGCTGATGTTCATAGGGGAGGGGACCTGATACTGTAGTTGCACCTGTCCCCCCTTTACTGTCGCAGAGAATACATCTTTCAGTGAGTGGCACCGCCCCATCTAGATTGTCCATTTCCCAAATGACCTTACCCCAGGTACCCTTTTCTTTTTTTTTGGGGGGGGGAACCCTACATACCCAAGGATGCCCTTACAAAACCCACAAGTGGTTTACCTCCCATTTTCACAATTTGCTTCCTCTTCTTCGGGCGTCGTTAGACACTCCTTGGGGACGTGAAATCCACAAGGACGCGCTTGTTCCACCTGTCCTTGGGTACGGAATTGAAAAAGAAATGTGGAAACGCCACAAGGAAAGTTCCCATACTTGCGGCGCATCCCGTGCGTGGGGTGCGGCACATGCGACGCAGAGCGCATGCGCATGCATGCGAGCGCACGTGATGCCACGCATCGCAAAAAAAAAAAAAAAAAAAAATCGAAAGCAAGAGGGAAAAAAGTTGGGGCCACACCATACCCCAAAAATGTGGGTAGATGTCTGTGTGTGTGGGTGTGCATGTCCTAATTGTGTGCAGTCTCTTTTCCAAAGGGCCCCTACAGCGAACTAGCAAGGACCCCACGTGAAGCGGAGATAGACTGTAAACTTCCAGTTTGTATGCGTGGGCCGAGAATATATAGTTTGTATTTGAATTCAGGTCTGTGCATCACGGTTATGGGTCAACAATTATCTTTTTTCTCGTTTTTATTTTCTTTGGAATACGTGCAGTGGCCCTAACGGCCTCTTCTCACCACATGCACAAAAGACAAAACATATGGCAGCTATTATTCCACATGCTAGCAGAAGATTCATTCTAATTTTGCACATTTGGTGAGTAGTGCAGCCAAGTCCTGAGAATCACGTGCAGAGACCAACAGGGCCTAGCTAAGTGAGCAACCGATAACTGCTGAAACACAGACCTGAACTCGAATCCTGAATATATATTTGGCCAGCTCGTGCTTCACTTCATTCACTGCCTGCCTTGATTTTGGTGGAGGGTCTGTGCTAAATTGCTGCGAGGACACTTCAGATTACCTGCATTGGTCCTCTGATATGTGTGAAGGGGTATGTTGCTCTCTCTCNAAAAAAAAAAAAAAAAAAAAAAAGGCAAGCCATATTGGCCGGCCATTGGCCGCTAGTAGCAGCCACGACCTTCGTAGAGAATATGTTCAGACTTGGAAGGAGAGCAGTGTTATGGGCGCTTTGGTGGCAGAGATGCACCTTAGCCATGGAAGGTGAGAGCAACGGGTCAGAAATCACAGAACAGATCCAACAGCAGGTCCAAGCTGAACTCACACAAAGATCAATAGACACCAGAGCACAGCTAGACCTTTTTCGGCAAATCAGAGATGTCAGGAGATGTATTTCAGCCTTTTGCTCAGATTGGGTAGGAAGGGGGAGAGAGGGATGGATAGCAAGAGTTGAAAGGAGTGGAGATAAGGGAGACGAACAGACTCGGAGGGACCTGGAAGACATGAGAGACTACCGTCGGCGTCTTATTTTTAAAGACTGGACTAACATAGAACCCACGTTCCCACTGCGCCCCCCCTCAGTCTGACCCGTTCCAGCCCCATGCTCTTTCCCTGGCAGAGATTTCCTCCTGATTAACACAACTTGAAGCCCTTAGCCCAATCACCCATATATGCATGCAGAAGTTATAAGCCTGGGTGGATCTACTGGTGCCCCCCAGTGATCCCCCAGTCTCCCGCCAGCAGCTTGGCTCAAGATGGCCCAGAAGAAGGGAGGAGCTAGGAAGTAATGAAGTATCTGGCATCTGAGTAGGGTGAAGAGCCCCCCCCCCTTCTTTCCCACATCCTGCGCAGTCAATCCCCTGGACCGCCAGGGCAATCAATGCTGGCAGGACCCTATCATACTATGATCAGATGTATTTCATTTTGACAGTCTGTATAAGGGACGCTGGACCCGTTTTCCAGCAGGTGACGCTCCCCACCAATAGATGGCGCCCCTCCCCTGGGTGCTAGTGGTGTCTTCTCTTACCAGCACCACTAACACTGACGAGATGGTGAGGGTAGGTTACCTCTCTCTTTGGAGGGAGGTAATTGTATGTTTGCACCCTTGCACTAGGGGTTTAGGGTGCAGTGTTGGGGTCGCCGGTGGGGCCCCGGCTTACCCAAGGACCCGCCCGGGCAAATGCCAGTAGCTGCACCTGCCTTTTCATCTTCCCCCACCCGTGGATCCAGTAACAGCAGTGTGTAAGGCCAACACTCTTCCACTCATCACACACAATCTAAATCTATCTGGAGCTTGTACCTACACAATAATCTAAATGTATCTGGACCTGTAATGGTCGGTATACAGTCTACATGTTGGGTAAAGATACATTCCAGACACATGCAGAACATTTTGCAGTGGACCCAGTAACAACAGTGTGTAAGGGCAACACTCTCCCACACATCACATGCAATCTAAATCTATCTGGAGCTGGTACCTACACAATAATTTAAATGTATCTGCACCTGTAATGGTCCACATACAGTCTACATGTAGGCTAAAGAATCTGAAGATACATTCCGGACACATGCAGAAAGTTGTGCAGTGAAGCCAGGCCCATAGAAGAGTGTACAGCCTACGGGCAAGGGGACTCCCTCCATTACACAACGCTCTAAGTGTATATGGACCATCGAGTGGCCTGGATACATTCAAAATGTTGCATCAGTCGGAATGTATAGTCCACAATATAGTACAAATACATGGAAAATGTTCTGTATTGGAGCAAGGCCAGATATCCTGTTCAAGGACAGTTGTATATGTACATTGTACATGCCTTGGGCACTCAGTCTCAGTCTGGGTCCGCTCGTTTGTGTACATTATATACAACTGGGCTGCTTCTTCTCTTATTCGTCAAGTGTCAAGCCGATACATTTCTCTCAGGCCTTTCTGACAGATCGTTCGAGAAGAGTTGCGAGCTGTCCTGTTCCGTTCCTCATTCTTTTCCTTCTCAATAAATGAAAAACCGAGGTGACTCTAAATCGTTGCTTTCGGGAGTCAGACGAGGGGATAAATAAGTAGTTGCCCAGCGCGCTGTGTGTGTGTGTGTCTGTCTGTGTCTGTGTGCGTGTGGGTGTGTGGGTGTGTGGGTGTGTGGGTGTGTATGAGAGAGAGAGAGAGAGAGAGAGAGAGAGAGAGAGAGAGAGAGAGAGAGAGAGAGAGAGAGAGAGAGGTTGATAGGCGAGTGAATCGCGCGAATGGGAAGGAACCACACAGCAGAAGATTGGGGAGGGAAACTCAGGCGAACAGATGGATTGGCTTAAACGAGGTACAGAGTCGGAGAAGGGAGAGAGACGATTGATTGA
>BFEA01000019.1:416216-427035 GCA_003427395.1 Chara braunii | reverse complement strand
CTCTCTCTCTCTCTCTCTCTCTCTCACACACACACACACACACACACACACACACACTCCCCCCCTCTCTCTCTCTCTCACACACACACACGCACACACATTGCCTCAAGAATCGTGGTGCTAAATCATCAATGACCTTCACAAGTTCCGAGCAGGCTCATCGGATTCCGCACCGTGAAGCTGAAAGCGGCAATATTGAGGTCACAGTGAGTCTGTTAATTGAAGCTGAAGGCGGCAATATCGAGGTCACAGTGAGTCTGTTAATATTGAGGATGGCCTAAGAGTTTCTCTGATAATTGAAGCTGAAGGCAGCAATATCGAGGTCACAGCGAGTCTGTTAATGCACCACGACGACACCCCTCCCCCCCCTTCTCTCTCTCTCTCTCTCTCTCTCTCTCTCTCTCTCTCTCTCTCTCTCTCTCTCTCTCTCTCTCCGTGTGTGTGTGTGATGACAAGGGAAACTGTCTGGCACTACCCGTAGTTGCTTGTGGCAGCCCAGCCTGCATCTTTTTTCCGGGACCACCAGTATTTCTCCCAGCCACTTTTTGTGTGACGTGGCCGCGCACGCAGCCCGGACTCTTGGAACACGGCGCACGCAGCCCAGAGTCTCGGAACATGGCCTTCTGAAGCGAAATAGGTGGCGCCAGCCAAAAAAGAAAAATGCACAGATTGGTCTTTTTTCTCGTGCGTGAATGTGTTTCGCATGTGGGCGCCAGCCACCTTTCCGCTTTGGATGCAGGCTTCTGGGAAGACAGAGGCTTTTTTTTTTTATCGAAAATGATTCTGCCCGTCTTTTGGGCCATCTGGCCATATCATGATACCCTTTCTGCACCTCTGGCTAGAGATACGTCGGGTAATTGATACCTGGCCCCTTGGATGTGACAGAGGGTGCACGGGCTCCTTTCCCACCGGCACCTTTCCATCTCAAGATACGTACAATGTTCTCAGACTCCTGGACTTTTTGCAGATGCAGCCCATGGGTTTCTTGGCTAGGAATTCTTTCAGAAGAAATTGCTCGTAGAAAATTTATGAGCTTAGTCTGAAAATCCCTAAGTGTTGGATATGCTCTTTAAAAAGTTATCTATTTTTTATGGTAATCTGCCTGGTACGAATTCTATTTGAATTCCGAAGGCCCCCTTCGAGTGAAATTCAATGACAAGGAGGCCGGCATTGTGCAAGGCTTTTTTCCTTTTCCTTCTTCCTGTCTTCTTTACTTCTCGTAGAAGATCCCATGTTCTGTCCGTGTTTACATCTTTGCACTCTATTTGCTCTCAATCTGAGCGGCATATGAGTAGAATGAGTAGAAGGGTGAGATCCTTAATGGCGGTGATGTTAAGGAGAGGTTGGGCGGAAGGTGACAGTGCCATGATAGTAAACCTCAAGTCATCTTCTTCTTCTTCTTCTTCTTCTTAATTTCCATGATCTATTATTAATTATTTCTATCTCTTGAGCTCCCTCATGGAAGCCACTCCGGTTCTCTTGATTCCCCGGCCGGTCACCTGATCAATGATCATGTATCTCAAGACTGCCGTCCTTCTTTTTAAAAAGAAAAACTCGTAACATACAGCAGGGCCGGATGATGGGCAGTACACGGGGTGCTGGAAACACGTGGGGCTCTCGCAGCCGGTGCGTGTGGAGGTAGGCATGCAAGTTCTTCCTGATGGAGGCTAGCGCATCCGTAACAAAGGAGGAGGGTTGCATTTGTTTCTGCATTAAATCTGCTAAATCTCTCGGGTGGTTCCCACTGCAATTTTGTAAACCACCGGTGCTTGGGCCATACGTAGGCCGTGGGAAAAAAAAATAGAGTAGATTCAGTAGAAGCGTTGTTTTTTTTTTTTTTTTTTTTTTTTTTTTTCAAAAAGTCCCTCCAGTGCTAGCGATGTTGTTTGGAGCAGACATTGCTAGCACCTGGGGAGAGGCTCCATCTATTGGTGGGGAGCGTCACCTGCTGGAAACCGGGTCCAGCGTCCCGTACACAGTTTGGTACAGTATGATACATAGAAGGAAAATTGGATGGTGTCTGGAGAGTGCCTGCCAGCATTGATTGCTCTGGAATCCAGAGGATTGAGGATTGACTGAGCACGTGTGAGCATGACCCGAAACGTGGAACTGAAAGCTGGTGGTCCCCATCTCCCTCTGCAACCCTGTGCCCGGTCAGGGAATCGGGAGGAGCCACTGGGGGGCACCAGTGGATACTCCTTCCATCTCCCTGCCCATCCTTTCTAGTTTTGTCTTTTTCACATTTCGAGATGGTGTGGCGAGGCCATAAGTTTCTGTGTTCTTTCCCTTTCTCATCTTCCTCCCTCTTTTCACTCTCAATTTTTTTCTTCCCCCTGATTTCTTCCCCTTCTTATTCTTTTCCTTGCGCGTACTCCTTGATCTCTTTTCCCCTTCTTTATGTTTGTTGCTGTTGTTGTTGTTGTTGTTGTTGTTGTTGTTGTTGTTGTTGTTGTTACAAGAAGACTCAGCTCATTTGATTACACACACCAAAAGAGAGGCCGGGAATCCTCTACCAACAACCTAGGAAGTAGCAGAAAAGGTAGCTGTGGGCGTCGGGGTGAAATCCAGTGACAGAAATGGCCAAAACCAGACCGCTGTCCTGATATACCCGCCCACCCCGGAAAACAAACAAGTATGCCTCAAGCCTGCAAAACCTCACAAACCTAAACAAACCTCCAGCCAAACCGGCTAGAAAAACAAAGGAAAGAAAAACACAGACCCCAAGTGAGCAGGGTCATTGAAAGATGTTTGGTCAAATTTGAAAGATGCTTTTGCGTATGGAATTGCGCTTTTAAAATTTCAACCATTTTCGGACAAGTTTTCTTCCCGTGAGAGGTCATGTGAAATAACATGCTACTAAAAAAAAAAAAAAAAAAAAAAAAAGAAAGGTATTGGGGTTTGATCATCCTCAAGTAAGCACATCGTAATAGGGACCACCAGATCCATCAGAGGGACGGTCGTGAGAGCATTAAAAATGAGCATACAGCATCCCTGGCGTATTGGAAAATCTAAACTTCGGACAAAATGGCTAGGCTGTTTTTCCAGGCACCCGGGCACCCAACTTACGCCCGGGTGCCCTGCCGGGCATGACCCCCGGCCAGGTTTCCGGGCAGACCCAGCGTTAAAGGAAAAAAAAATAAAAAAAAATCCGGAAAAAAAAGTGTTGTGTAGAATTGCAATACAAACGACTTTTGGCTGAGGGTCAATCATGTTGATTGGTTCTTCCTGGATAAATGCCTTGAGAAAATAAATTTTGGCCCTAACTTTAGAAGATGGGTTAAAATCTTGCATGAAAATGCAACAACAAGTGTAATGGTCAACGGGAATGTGGCACCTCCTATTTCGCTTCAGAGATCGGTGAGACAGGGCGATCCAATCGCCCCGTTACTATTTGTGATCATTATGGAAGCCCTAGCAGCTAACCTTCGTCAACATAAAGATATTAAACGTATCCAAATTTCTTCTATTCCAGAGGATGCTGTCCCAGTTCGCTCCCTTTTCGCTGACGACCTCTCTCTGATGGTAGATGCCTCTCAGGAAAATCTAGAAGCTATTAAGCGAATCATGGATGTCTTTTGTGAACTTTCGGACATGAGGGTAAATTGGGGAAATAAAACACTGAGATGGTGGATTCACTACCAAGGAGTAAGACCCCCGGAACAACCACAGATGCTGGGGAACCAATTAGAGTTTTGGAGATTTCCATCTCAGCTCTACGGAAAGCAATATCTAACAATGCTGGGATTTTACAACAAGCTCAATCTAAGCTGGAATTATGGAGAGAAACACTTTTGGCATATATCTCAACTTATGGGGGTATTTTGCAAATTATCTCTTTTTTTTTTTAAGGAAACATACCTCAATATAATAACGGAAAAGGGTCAATTGCAAAAATATTGCTCTTTCCAAGTTGGGCAGCAAAAATATTGTCCGTTCGAACTTCAAAGAATAGAAGTTTGGGGCCGTGCGAAATGTGCGCTAACGCAGCGGCGATAGCGGCGGTGGCGGCGCCCGGTCTTCAGAGGCGGCTGCGTAGGTTGTAACGTCGAGACATGGTGACGCTGATCCTTCACGTGGCGCCTACCCTGTCAGGCACCATAGCTGTGTGAAAGCTATGGTGACAGTGCCCTGGCGTAGCCTTGTCCTTGAGTGGGGAGGGAGTGGCATGCACTCTTACGCCATGGCATCTTGGCAACTCCATATTCTACACCCGATATCTATACCAACCATTATACCTAACAGGATCTAGACACCAGAGGAGCCGTCCTCCCCCCAAGCCTTTGCAGGAAGGGGGGGCCTCCTTTTTCAATACCTAAAGGTCGGGCGCTGGATCTTCAGGACGCGTTGTTTTTATCTCCTCGGTCATTAAGAAAGCATGGATGGCGGAGCGGCGCATCTGGACGCAGTGGGAGAGCGTGCGGCTGCGGTGGCAGCGCTTCGGCAAGACCAAGGGCTATAGCAAGTCTCAGTTGACCTATCTATGGCGCAAGGCAGCTTAAAGTTCATACACTTCATGTTTGATGCCAATTCACTTAAATTGGTAGTCATTTTTGTGTTTATAGTTAGTTCAGTTGCTGTTCCCGGGCTTTGGTATAGTTCGAAGGCCTTCGAATGTTTGAGATATATGTTGGATTATCTGCACAACGCTTTCCCTTGATCATGATGATTATGATGATGATGACAATGATGATGGTGTTGGTGGTGTTGGAAATGATGGTGATAATGACGAATTGGAGTGCGTGTATGCTGGAAAGATTATGAGACTCGGACTGTGCAGACTGATTACCGCCTGTGTGTTAGTTTTAAGGTTTTTGGAGGAGAGCGGAGAAGGGTAACTCACCATTAATGCTTGTCGGGCAATGGAGTAGGTCTGAGGGACTTGAGCAGTCAATTAAGGTAATCGAGATGGATAGATCGCTCGTGAACCATCTCGAAGCTTGATCAAGCGATCGAACTAAGTAATGGCAAGGCATAACCTGCGGTTAAGTTCGTAATGATGTGTGTTTGATGGCCTTAATTTTTAGCTCTATTTTGGGATTCTATCGTTCAAGTTAGTTGGGTGGCGTTCTCGTTTGTCGCTTGTTGTGGTAAGGTGTTTTCATGCATGTCTGAGATTCATTGAGTCTCGACATTCTGAAGCAATTGGGGTACCTTTGTATTGGTTTAGGGTGTTATTCAAAGGGTTGGATGGTGCGAGAGACCCGGTGAAGAGCAAACTAGAATTGTATCCATTGGGTGCGTGGTGGGAAACCCGTCTAGGCAACAAAGGCTCTTTACAACGTTTGAGATAGGGAGGTTGAGAGGGTAACCCTATTGTTCATTCTTCTCCCAACTCCGTTTTGAAGATTCCCCTTCGAGTTTGATATCTGGTAGATCTTCGGAAGTTGGTGGGTCGTAAGTTGGATATTTAGTTATCTTTGAAATTTGGATTGTTTTAATGACCTGAAGCCTTATGGGTGGCGGCACCAATAGCGGGAGTGGGAGACTCACTAGCGGCGGTGGGAACGTTTCCCCGGGCGACGGGKTAAATATTTCATAGATTCTCGATACATTTAAGCGCTGAGATATGTTGCGGATGATTTTCTCCTCCCTAGCTTTAGTTATCGAAAATCCTTTATCGTAGTTTGATAAATATCGGAATTTGGATTGGCTGTTTTTTAATTGTTTACTCTCTGGAGACTATATTGCTACTTTTAGTTTGAAGTCTATACGTTCTTGTTTTGAAAAGCTAGGATAAGTTAGGTTGCCTTTGGAATAATTTTAGGAATTATATTGTAAAATTCTCGTGAATGGCCTTGCGAATTTCCAAGATTTGCAGATTATACTTCGTATCTCGTTGCCAATGGTGTTTCGTCTCTAGAAACATGTCGGCGCTGTAATTTTTCTGCGCTGCAAAGATATCACGTCATAGGCTGAAGGATTGGAGAGCTTTCTTATGATTAGTTCAGCCACCTTTTCTGTGCTTCAAGGTTATTTTGAGGAGTTCTTTTCTAGTGAGGCTATGTGGTCGTGGGACGCTGGACCCGGTTTCGAGCAGGTTTTCCTTCAGCACCGGGTAGAATTGTGAGCCCCCCGGCCTCAACCACCTTTGTTTCGAAATATAAAGTGACAACTTCTCAAAAAAAAAAAAAAAAAAAAAAAAAAAAAAAAAAAAAGTTTCCTTCCCAAAAATAGAGGTTTAACGTTGCAGCGGGTTCCCAAGTTTTCCAGCAAAAACAAAAATACAGCCTTTTGCCAAGTTTCCCTGCACAGGACCCCTAGGCCTTTGGGGCCACATCTCACTAGCAGTTTTGAGTTTCCTCAACTCCTGAATCTGGACGTCTTTATGAAGATGTGCAGTTGAGAAAACCAACGTCATTTCTGGACATCTCCACAAACACGACCAGATTCAGGCGTTGAGTAAACTCAACTCTGCTAGTGGGACCTGACCCCTGGCCTAAGGGACTAAGGGATTCAGCGCTCTGGCCTCAGGTAGTCAGGGATGCATCCTTTTTGTTTTTCCTTTGTGTTTTGTTTTCCTTTTTTTGTCAACCTTTTTTTTTTTTTTTTTGGCGGGCGTGGCCGAGGCATCTCGGTAGAACGTAGGGCGTGGCCGGGGCATCTCGGGCGTTGCCACTACCGAGATGCCTCAGCCACGGCTGCAGGGAAAAAAAAAAAAAAAAAAAGTTGTGTCCGGGGCATCTCAACCTTCTTTTTTTGCCATGCCCGTGGGGAAAAAAAAAAACAAAAAACGATGCATCCCTGAGTACCTGAGGCTAGAACGCTGAGTCCCTGAGTACCTAAGGCAAGAGGCCTAGGGGTCCTTTGCTGTGAAACTTGGCAAAAGGCTGTATTTTTTTGCTGGCCAACTATGGGAACCTGGTAAAGCTGCAAAAAAGCCTCTATTTTTGCAAAGGAAACTTCGAACAACATATTTGCTGCCAAACTTGGAAAGAGCAATACTTTTTCAATTAACCCACGGAAAAACGTTGTTGGTTCGTCCCGAAATTACCGTAGCGGGGACACCCACATAGTGCACACACCCACACACCCACACACCCACACCCACACCCACACCCACACCCACCCACATACCCACCCACCCCCACACACATTATGACTGTGTCAGATTAGTTTCCCACACTTACTACTGTTCTTGTCAGGGGTTTGGACCGACAGTCTGCTAGGATTGCAAGGTTGGTGTGAGTATGAGCCTGAGTAAAGTCGACCACTTTTCTCTCTCAGGGGTGGGTATTGCTAACTCTGAGCGATGTGGCGAGTCCTTATCCATCAGTCTATTGCATCCTGGGCAGATTGTCGAGGTTCAACCTCCTGATGAGTCGGTAAAAGTCCAACGAAACAGTCTGGTACAGTCATGCTTTCTTGGAGTGTATAGCGAATATGAACAACGCACACACACACACAGATTGAGAGAGAGAGAGAGAGAGAGAGAGAGAGAGAGAGAGAAAGAGAGAGAGAGAGAGAGCATACATTGACAGGGATGGCTAAACGTTTGCTTGTGTACCTGGGGACGCGGGGACGCTGGTAGCAACTTAAAAAATGTGAATGATAGTGTTTTAGAAAGTTTAAATTACGGCCGCTTGTAGCATTTATTTTAGATGTAGTGCAATTTTGAGTAGACTTGTAGCTTTTAATTTAGACGTAGTTCAATTTTGCATTTACCATTTCTTGCACGTGTCCATACAATTTTTAACTTTTAATTTTTCATGATTACGATATTTCTTGAAGTGAGACGGAATCCATAGTACTCACTTGAATTTAAGTTTAATATGACAATGTCATGTCAGTTTTATGATTATTTGTCGAAGTGCGTCGGAATTCATACTTAAACCATATTGTTTACCATGTGATTGCAGTGACTCTTCGATTCACTTCCAGTTTCTGCTTCACACAATGTCATGTAAAGTACGTCTGACTCAATGCTCAGTAATATACCGAATTAATCGAAGTGTGATGCAGACTCTGAGGTCATTCACAACCTTGTCGTTCAGTGTCTTACGTTCACTGCTCGAGTGAATTTTAATGTATGACAATGACATGTGAGTTACGTCTTTTAAGTAACATAAATTGTCCAAGTGCAATGGAGTCCAAAATTATCAAAGTGCGATGAAATATATACTTAAACCATCTCGTTTACTGTGTGATGACCTTTACTCTTCGATTGAGTTTCAATTTATGCAAGTCACATCAGTCACGTCTTTTAAGTTAATACATAAATTATCAAAGTACGATGATATTCATACTTAAAGCATCTTGTTTACCGTATGATTGTCTTAAAGTTTACTCTTCGATTGAGTTTCAGTTTATGCAAGTCACACCAGTTACGTCTTTCAAGTTAGTGCATAAATTATTGAAGTGCGACGAAATCCATACTTAAACCATCTTGTTTATCGTGTGATTGCGTTAAAGTCACACTTCGATTGAGTTCCCATAAATTAATACAAGTCACAATGTCATCTAAAATACTTATGACTCAATGCTTACACAAAATTGAGCAAGGTGTGATGAAATCGAGAGTTCAACATAATTGTTGTTCAGTGTCTTATTACATTGAGTGCAACAGTTGAAATTTTTTTGAGTTTTAATTTCAAACAACTCCATGTTATTACCGTAACGACTTTTAAGTTAACTTGTGTCGTCCCCCGTACGTCGTACGAGGGGTCTCCGTACGGCCCGTGCGTACGGACGGACGAACGACCGTATGGGCGTACGGACGACGGCCGTACGACGGTGATTGGACGGCCAAAAAAAAAACCAAACAAATAAAAATAAAAATGGGGTTGTAGATCTTGAAAAAATCTACAACCCCATATTTTTTTTATTTTTTTTTACCCTTGAAAGGAATTTTAAAAAATCAAAAACAAAAACAAAGAGGAAAAAAAAATAAAAAAAAATCTCATAGCAAAAAAAAACGGGCAGTTGCCCCTCATGTGTGTGTGTGTTCAAGGGGGGGAAACGACCCTCCCACTGCCAATCACTCAATCAATCAATCAATCAATCAAAAAAAAATAAAAAATAAAAAGTCGCGTAGGTGTGTGTGTGTGTGTGTTGGGGGGGGGGGGGGTTGCGGGGGGGGGCGGCCCCCCCCCCGCTGCCAATCAATCAATCAATCAATACAAAAAAAAATAAAAAAACAGAAAAGGTCGCGCGTTTTTATGAGTGTGTGGGTGTGGGTGTGTGTGTGTGTGTGTGTGTGTGTTCGTGGGGGGGAGGCGACCCCCCCACTACCAATCAATCAATCAATCAATAAAAAAAAACAAAAAAAACAGAAAAGGTCGCACGTTTTTTTGTATGTGTGTGTGCTGTCTCTTATACACATCTAGATGTGTATAAGAGACAGGTTTGTGTGTGTGTGTGTGTGTGTGTGTGTGTGTGTTCGTGGGGGGGAGGCGACCCCCCCACTACCAATCAATCAATCAATGAATAACAGTCAATCAATCAATCAATAAAAAACAAAACAAAAAAAAGGGTGTCGTTGTGTGTGTGTGTGTGTTCGCGGGGGAGAGGCGACCCCCCCACTGCCAATCAATCAATCAATCAATCTTTTGAATGATTTTTTTTTTTTTTTTTTCGTTTTTTTTTTCTTTCACGCTCAATCAATCAATCACTCACTCACTCACTCACTCACCCACTCACTCAATGAATGAATGAATGAATGAATGAATGAATCAATCAATGTGCACATGTTAATCAATCAATCAATCAATCAATCAATCAACGAATTAATCAATCAATAAAAAAAAAAAGTTTCCACCCGGGACCAAATTTTTTTTTTTTTTTTTTCCTGTTATTTTGAATGAGGGGGTACCCCCTGACACCCGACCCCCCCCCAGCCCATCCACCCCCTCACCACCCCTCCAGACGGCCGTGTACGGACGGCCCGAAGTCCGTACGTACAGGCCGTACGGGCGTCGGGAGGGCCGTACGTACGGACGGGCTGTATTCGTACGACGGTATACACTGAAGTTAACTTATAAAAGTTATGGAAGTGCAATGGAATCCACACTTAATCCATCAAGTTCTGTATGTGATTGCCTTGAATCTCCAGTTCAGTTTCAATTTATGGCCTGTCAATTGGATTCTTCGGCTTCACTACTCATATCGTAAGTTTCATTCAAACCCAAAATATGGTGATTTTAACATGAAATCAATAGCTTGCGAGTACCAATTTAAAATATAATGTCCTATTTTAACGAATAACATGTTATGTCGTATGGTCGCCCAGTTGTGGCAGTGGTGGGATGCAGCCTTCCACTCCTTAACATTGATCCATATCCCATGGGATGTGGCCCTTCTTCTAGTGGGCAAAAAGCAGCATTTTCTGGCCCGCTGGTCTCAGTTTGAAATCAACCTATTCACCTACACAAGGCTGCACGTCCTCATGCTGGCCTAGCGAGCAAGGTGCTCCTTTGAGAGGAAAGACTACTAGTTCGGCCTGCGACAGGCTCTGCAAGCGGTGAACCGTGGAAGAGGGTATTAGGTCTAGGAGCCAAGAAGCATGGAGGACAATGAGAAGTGACTATTAAAACGAGAATGAACCCCAGGCCAAACATGTCATCCTGCACTCCTACAGAGAACTATGGCAGGACCTCTTGAGGCGGTTTAGTTAAACGAACGCCGAACTCAGCGAACTGGACATCCAATGGAAATCATGGAGGAGCACTGAACAGGCCTGGCAGAGGCGGCCCCAAGATGAGTTCCGAGTGCCCTACATTCAGCCTAATTTCATCCTTATCATGGATCCGCAGAGGGACGCCCAGCCCCCTCCACTGTCACCACAATCTCCCCCCCCCCCCCCCCCCCCCCCCCCCCCCCCCCC
>BFEA01000019.1:389934-401025 GCA_003427395.1 Chara braunii | reverse complement strand
CTGCCTTTTATGGGCTTTGGCGGAAGCCAGGCCATTGACATTTAGTGAGCGCAGGTCCAAGTCCGCCTGTCGTTTGCAAAGCTGCCAGGCTTTGTCCCTACCAAAAAGCGCGTCGACCACATTCATTGCTGTATTTCACCACCCCCTTCTCTGTAATTATTCTGTGTTTTTGTTTTTTTTGTGTTTTTTTTTTTTTTTTATATGGCCATCCATTTTGCAGTGTCTAAGATACCACCCTTCTGCAGGGTTCCTTTCCTGAGTATGTTTACCAGGAAGGATTCTGCCTCCGTTGCCAACCAGAGGTCGCCGGCCTTTATCTTGAGGAGCTGGAGGTCCAGGAGGGCGTCATTGTGGAACCAGCACAGTCCCTCCATGTCCGGGTGGTCATATCGCACGTAGATGTCCCTGACGGTCAGTCTGTCCTGGCCGTGGGAGACCTCCAGGACTGACGTAGCGCCCCCTGGAAGGAGGCCATGAATTAGCTTGACAATGTCCTGTTTCCAGAAGGTCAGATTGTCGGCCCATGATGTCAAGGATAGAAAATAGGATGAGCGTCCCTGGAGGGACAGCTCTCCGTGAGTCGCTTCGGGGGGGGTGGAGAGGCCTATCTCCCATGTTCCATGTGCGCGCCTGACTGGGAGAAGCAGCACCCCCTTATTGGAGGGCTGGAACTGGGACGCCTTTTCCAGCAGGTGACGGATTTTTTGTCGCCTGCTGGTGAGGGTGTCAGCAGGGGGTTCCGGGGGGGGAGGGGGGTCGGGAGGGTCGGGTTCGGGTACAGACGAGGCACAGTCCCAGGCTGGCAATGCCAGGCATAGCCCGCCTGCCCCATTGTCCTGTTCCACAGGCTGTACCAAGCCCGAGTGTGGTTGGCCAATAGGCCTCGATTCAGCTTGTGGTTCCCCCTCATCTACACTGGTATTTCCTTGCAGGGGACTCTTCCCATTTCTCTCATTTTTCTCATTTTCTGTGCCTCGAGTCTGTCCCTCATCTGCGTCAGTGCTTCTCAGGAGGGGATTTTTTCCTTTTTCTATGCCGCAGGACTGTCCCGGTTCGGGGAGCGCTTCTGTCTGGTTTCCCGGGTGTGTCCCGTCGTGTTGCAGGACGTCTTGAGGATGTTGCAAATCCTCTCTCTCTACTCCCGGGTCCGCCCTGTCGCTGGTGTTTTCCGGGCCCGGGTTTTTTACTTTTGAGTTCTGCTCTGCAGCATCGGCCGGCTGCTGCACCCCGTTCCGGGAGGAGCCATTTTCTAGGGCGTCATTACATTGGTGAGACCCGTCCCGGTTCCTTCCCGCGGGGCCACCCGTTCCACCCTCCTTTGTGTGTCTCACTGTTTCCCCCGAGGTCTGCACAGGCGAGGGGGACTGGAACCGGGTGAGAACTATGTGCAACAGTTTGTAGTGGATTTGGTTCCAGCTCGCTCCTGTTGGCAGGCCACGGGTCAAAGCGGAATGGAGGCTGGGGCTGCTTTCCAGCAAAGCTACCAGGTCTCTGTACACATCATCCCACATCTCCTCACTATCATTTGGATATTTCAGGCGGAGGTTCTTCATTAACCACTCCGCTACGTCCTGTAGGGCCATTCCCCGTGTGTCTCCCGTTGTTTGTATATCATTTGGTAGATCGTTTTGCTCATCAGTGGCGGGCTGGGCGGTATTTGCAGCTTGAGCGTCGGTCATTTCCACCTCGGGTGGGGGTGGTGCCCCGGGGAGTATTTCAATGTCCATCGGCGCGGGGCCGAAGGCATCTTGGAGTGGGTCCGTTGCCGCACTGGATTGTTGTGACCCATCTGTTGGGGATGCATGCTCATTTTGGGAGGGCTGTGCAGGGTGGGTCGTACTCCCTTGGGGTGGCGGAGGACCGGGGGGTTGTTGTATTTGGGGTTCCACTTCTGTTTTCTTCTCGATTGGAAGATATCTCTTTGCGTGCGGGCCCCAAGACTGTTTATTTTGTCGCTCCTGGACCTGGCAGGGCGGTTTTTTTGGTTGACCCTCTTGGCCTTGCGAGGTCGAGGGCTTTGGGGATGACCTCCCTGGTTCCACCGACTTGTCTGACCGCTGAGTCTGGTCTATCTGGGGGGGGGACCAATCGTTGGGGGGCCTGGTGGCTCAGCAGGGGGCTCCCCTCCCCTCCCAGGTCCAGCCTTTTATCTGTCCTGTCAAGTCTCGGTCCGTCAGGTATACCCACCCTTTGTGTCCCTGGTTTACTGTGTACCATCTGTTGGGCCGCCGTTGGTCCTGTCTAAGACGGGTCGTCGGCGGGCCTCTGTTGCTTGGGTGGTAGGGACAGGCAACCTCCGTACTCAAGTGCCCATATGCCCTACATTTGAAGCACCATGGGCGAAATTTGTGGGCTGTGTGGATTTGGAAGACCCTCCCCCCCATTCTGTAAGGTATGATGTCGTCTATCGAGAAAGGCTGGTCTTTCGATAGATCCAGCGCCAGCATTAGATAATCGTCACGCCTTGCCACATAGGACGGGAGAGGGTCGATGAAGTCGACAATGTTGTATTGTTGCCCAAAGTCGTGCACGAAGGTGGCCTGGATTTCCACCGGGATATGTCTAAATTCGACCCAGTGGTGGTCTTTCATCAACTGTTCCCTCCTTTCTTCCGGGGTTACCTTCTTGGGTTGCCACGGGTAGATCCGCACCTCCGAATGCTCCCATTTTATTGACCGCCACATGTCCATCTTCTGTTTGTCTTCTGTGAAGAGACTAAGGATGGTGAAAACCGTGGAGGAGAGCGGTTGAATTAGGAAAAATTCCTGAACCGCGTCCGGATTGCCTTTCATCTCCTCCAATTTCTTGTGTATCCATTTTATTTTGTCATTGATCGATCTTTGTGTCACGTCACCCAGGAAGAGCCAGTTGCTTGCGTGTTGGTAGTACGTTTTGTCTCTTACCTCCAGTTTGTCAGGGGGGTATACCTTCATCATTGTTCTCCTCCCCCCCTGATCTACTACCTGGTTCTCATAGGGAAGGAGGAAGAGGGTCAAAAAGTAAGCACGTGCTGACGAAAGGTTGCGAAGAGGAACTTTCAGGGTTTCTTCGTTCCCCTGTTGCGAGTTCGGAGAGGCCCTCCGGATATCGAGGGATTTCTCATGAATCGTTGCCCTGACACGCTGGGCCCATGTGGGTCTCGATTCCTCTTTTCCTTTTTTTCCTTGTTCTGTCCCAGGCTGCTGCTGTTGTCTGTCTTTCTGTTGGAGCTGTTCTTCCTCGGTCAACATTTCGTCATCTTCTTCCKCATTCTCCTCCTCATTCTCCTCCTCCTCTTCCTCCTCTTTCTCACTTCCGCTATCATCCTCCATCTCCACCTCCTTCCCACCCCTCTTCAGCTCCGTCTCCTTCTCGTCCTCCCCGCGATCTACCCCCTTCTAATCTGAGCCAGGGGTCCGAGAAGCCGGATCCGCCTCTGGGGTAATTTTGTGTGCTCGGGTGGGCCGTTGTTCCCGTTGGTCTGTTAGTCCCGGCCAGCAGTGCTGGTCGGATCGGAATACGGGCGGGTGTGGCGGTTGGCCCTGAGTGGCTGCGGGGGCCTTTTGCAACACGGGCCGTCCGTATGGGGGGACTGCCAGCTGCCTGAGCGGGTTATGCCTTATCGCCCCCTGGTAGTAGATGAGGGGGCCCATTCCTCTTTGCCCCCGCCGGCTACGGCTTCCAGGGTTGTCCATAATGTATGTTTTGTTCCACGTAACTGTGTTATCTTGGTCTTTTCTGATGCTGTTTTTGTTGATTGTTTTGGTTGTTTGCTTGTTATTGGTGGTGCAATTCTGTTGTTTTCCTCTCCTTTTCTCTATTCTTCCTCTATTTTTCCTCTTTTTATCTCTTCTTCCCTCTTTTTTTGTGTTTTTTCTTATCAATTTTTTTTTTTTTTTTTTTGGTTTTTTTTTTTTTTTTTTTTTTTTTTTATTTTTTTTTTTTTTTTTTGCGATGTCACACGCGCGGTCAACCGGGCCCGGCGTCCCTCATTAAGAGGGGGGGAGGAAATTGGGGAAGGAGGGCAGGGGCAGAGGAAGCACTAACCCGGGGGTGGGGGGCAAGGGGAGGGAAAGGAGGTTGCGGTATACTATCGCGGTTGTCGTTCACGAAGATCGCTCCCGCTCCCGATGATGAGTCCTCGCCGTCATGCGGTCGTTTCCAGGGGATGCCCTCATAGCGTCATCTGTCTTCTTCGCCGTCTACTACCATTCCTCGTGACGCCCACTCTTGCTCCCGGGGCGAAGTGCCCCACCTCTCGACACGCGTGTCAGCCCCCGCTCAGCACCTTCTTCTCCTCCTTTCGTTTACCAATGCTTGCTGATGGCTCGTTTTCTCTCTTCCTCCCTGATTTTTTTATTTTTTATTTTTGCCAATTAAGAACACCCCTCTAGTGTAGTCTTCCCTGTGTCTTCACTGCTCCGTTTTCACGTCGGAACTCGGATCGCTTCGATATCTCCCGTGTGTTTCTCCCTGTGCCCACCTCACCGCCTCCCGTCTTCGCACCAAATTTGGACCGGCCTGATCCACGCGTCTCTCTGGTATCTCCAATGTATTTCTCCCTACGCCCTCCTCACTGCCTCCCGTCTTAACACCTAATTTAGATCGGTCGTATCCACGCGTCCCTTTCTCTCCCCGCTTCGTGTGACTTGTATTGCGATCCTCTTTTACAACGATCCAACCCGCCCTTCGTTTGATAGACAGTTGTTGTGTTTTTTTTTTTTTAAGCTGTCCTCCGTTCCCACGTCAAATTCGGGTCGCCCTTCTAGTACAGTCTTCCTTATATCTGCATCGCTCTGTTTTCACGTCAGTTCCAGGTCGCTTCGATGTCTGCGGTGTATCTTCCTCCGTGCCGTCTTCCAGCTCTGATTGACTTGCTTGCGATCGTTCCACGTAGACGCACACTTCGATCCTACCACAGGCGAACTCCACTGTGTCCCCGGATATGCCAGCATGAAACTGCCACGTGTCGGAACCGCGGCCGCTGCAGGGCGCAACGTGGAACCCCCTCCAACGGGGGGTCGGGCCGCAACACGCGTCAACCGGTGACGCGGCACGGGCCAGTACCAGGGTGCGATCGCGCGTACGCTAAGCGCTCCTAGGGGCGAAAAGGGAAATCCTCAACCGGTAGCAATGTCTACCAGAACCTGAGTCCTGGATTCATGAATTTTGCGTACAGTCTCGCACTGGTACTTTCTTAAATGTATCTGACCGCATTTATGTCGTACACGATTCCGTTCGGAAATAAGTAAAAAAGGTGCTAGTGTGAGTATGCCCTTAGTTACCCATAACTTTCTACGCCATATATAGGGCCTCGCTGCACTACTCCAGACTCTTGAATTTTCGAGAGTGGGACGTCGCTGCACTTACTCTCGATTGGGAAACTCTCGAAACCTGATCGAGAGCTGCCAGAAGGCACGCTATATCGCCACTCTCGAAACGTCGACAGTAGCCCGTCTGCAAAACACGAATTTACAAGTGTCCTCGGGAATTGCCCGCCGACCGGCTTGTTTTTTCGAGAGTGGACCTCCTGTCCCGACGGCCAGACCAGCCTGTCGTTGTCCCGTAGCGTAGCGGTACATGTCTTCTGCCGAGTCCGACAACGCCCGGGGTTTCAAGAAAGCAACTAGTGTAACAGGTTCTACAGTAAGTGCAGCGATGGCGGGTATTTCGAGAGTCTCGCCTCGCTGACAACGCTAGTTGAACTCTTAAATATTCCAAGAGTCTAGAGTGGTGCAGCGAGGCCCATAGTTGGCCTGCTACAATCCTGCTACAAGGCCCATGACTGCCACTTACTTGGCGAGATCCTTGCTAGTTATCTGCAGGGTCTTGTCTGATTACCCGCATGGGTTTTCGGTTTATGCGAAAGGGCTGTTTGCTTGCTCTCCCTCTCTCTCTCTCTCTCTACATATATATATATATATATCGCGTGTATACACGCATGACGGCCGCCCTTTTTTTTTTTTTTTTTTTTTTTTTTTTTTTTTTTTTTTTCCCTACGCACAGGCAATCAGCGCACCACACAGCACACTTGTGCCGCAGGTATGATTTTCATTAAATGTTTGTTGTATGCACAGCTAGTATAATGTGCCATACAATAAGAAGATATTTCCCAATTTTTTTATTTTTTTTTCAAACAAAACAGCTCCATCCATTGGTGGGGAGCAACACCTGCTGGAAACCGGGTCCAGCGTCCCATAGATACAACCATATCCTCTTAATTTGACACTCACTGGGAACCGGGCCCCCCATCTGAGTCATCAGAATATTTCATGAATTTAGACAAAGAACAACTAGAAAAGTCCAAACAACAATTAGTGGAAGTCCTTCGAATGCTCAGAACCCCTGGAAACTCCCCACAAAAAACACTCTAAAATTCTCTAATATTGTCTTCCTCCCTGCCGAGCTCATGCCCCCACCCTGCTAGGTTACAGGGCAACACGACTCACCGCAGCTCCGGCCAGCGTCGTCCCGACAGCAACCCTTGGTTTTCCCTTAGAATGCCCGGCCCAAAGCATCCCCAGATCTCTCTTCCAGGCCTCACGCTCCTGCTATTAACACGTTACAGGGCAATCCCCCAGCACCGACCAGTGTCGTTCTGGCATCGAAAACCAACAGATCCATGAGTAAACAGCATCAAGGAAACCTAGACTGCTTTGCAAGAAGTGCCCAGAGTCCTAAACAATTCTCAAGACTACCTAAAATATCCAGAAACATCTCGAAACTGGCAAAGAAACCAGGGCCAGATTAAGAAATTTTTTGAGGTGACTATGACAAAATTCAGAAAGCGACTCAGAGAAACCCCCCATCAAACCTCTATGCGTCCCTCCGGCAAGACTAACTGCAACAGAGCCACCATCTCTGCTGCTGCTGTGCCATACTCTCATCCTACCAGCTAGCCCCCTCACTGATAGAACGCGTGATATCCCCCCATTTTCTTCTCCCACCCACCCTATTCTCTTCTCAAGGTACGTCATAACACATTACGGTAAAAAAACATGAGAATCGGCCGCAGGGGTCCTGCAAATGATCCAAAAAACGTTGAAGTCCCTCACATACCCTTCCGAAGTCTTCCAGAACTGTCCTACTCTCTGTCGAGCTCTTCCAGGTCTCCCACCCCCACATCTAGCTGGGTTACAGGGCAACACGACTCACCCCAGCTCCGACCAGCGTCATCCCGGCAGTAACCCTTGGATGTCCCATGGAATGCCCACCCCAAAGCATCCCCAGATCTCTCTACCAAGCCTCATGCTCCCGCGTTGCAGGTTACAGGTTAACTCCCCAGCACCGGCCACGGCGGCCAGCGTCGTTCTGGCATTGGACAACCGCAAATCACTGAGTACAACAACCTCGAAACCACCTCAGGATGAGTTAGCAAGAATCTCAAAATCCCTGAAGACCATCCAGGACCACCAAACGACCTAATCTTATCGCTATAAACTTTATGAGAACAGGGGGGGCGAAAATAAAACGCCTTCTATCCTAAAAAACCCCCTCAACAGACGAAGTGTCAGTCCAGGCTTTCAGTCTTCGTTCCCCCTCTCAGCTAGGGTGACAGGGCACCACAACCCTCCCCAGTACCGACCAAACTCGTTCTGACGGTCAGGAATGCCTTCCTCCCTCGGCTGTTTCTGTGGCGGCAAGCCCCTAGCCGGTTATAGGGTCAATACCCCGACGCCAGCCTCGTTGGACGGTCTGGTTATGCGCTCAGCATAACTTCACAGGCCTCAAGCTCCCCCCCGGGTTACAGAGCACAAGCTCCAGCACCGGCCTGTGTCGTCCCAACACCGTCCTTCTAACCTACTTACCCTGACCAACGACCCTCCTCTGTTAAGGGCCCCTTCTTCCTTCCATCCCCAATCCCAGCTTCACACCCCTAAGAAATCAAAGGCTTTTTGAAAATCGAAATTGGAAAATGAGATCAAATAGCAATCACGGAAATTTTTGACATCCAATTCAGAAGATCAATCGCAGACACAGGTTGATAGATTTCAAAATTTCAAGATGAAAAACGGAATAGGAAGTTGATTTTGATGTCCTTACGGACTTTCGACTCTGATTTCCAGAACTCTGGTTCTAGAAATCGCTCAGATCTAGATCAAGAATTTGTAAACTGTAATCAGAAGGTTCTAAGCAATCAACACTCTAGACAGGACATGAGAAAGAAGATGCAAACTATCGATCAGGATCTATAAAAACACCTAGCACAAGAATACGGCATGTAGAATAAGAGATTAAACTTTTCAGAGTTCAGAACTTAGAAACTTACCACACGAGTCAAGATATTCCAATTAGGTGGCGAGAGAAACAACATAACCTAAAACCAAAAGGCTCCGTAGCACCAATATTAGCTCGTCATCATTTGGATCATCACCAGGGATAACGATATAGAAGAGACGAATAGGTAATACAAATTCTGGCGGACTATCGTGGGAACAGCCTAATCCCCGAAGCCCTACGCCAGATACTATGGGAAAATAAAACAAAAATTCGGTTCACTTTTTGAGAAACCACCGCGCGCCGAGCTCCCATCGCCTCGTAAAATTGTCTCGTTCTTGTAAAATCGCCAGTTCTTCAGGTCATCTCAAGACACTCCACTCGAGCCGTCTCCAGATCCCACTGCCATACCGCCGTCCCGACCAAACTCATCCCCCTCCTCTTCTTGCGAGAGGAACACCCTCTCCTCCCCATAGCCAGTGCTAGGACAGCCCTTTAGCAAAGTGCACTAGCTAGAAGAGATACTCAGGACACCGCCGCCTCCATAAAAACTTCCAGAAGGCGATTGTGTTGTGAGTGACCGCGTCAAGCCCGTCAACGCAGCCTCACAGAGAGTTCGATCCCTGCACAGCGACCTTCAACAGCTGGATCGGAAGAAACAGGAGACGGAGAACGAGGTAGGAAGAGGGAAAAAACCAAGACACTCTCCTTCGATATACCCCCTCCCTCTTCTTTCCACACGTGGCGTCCCACATCTTCCCCACCATAATCCGCCTCACACTACCCTCCGCTGTCCACCCCGAAGCGCCTTCACTCTTTGTTGCTGTTGCCGTGCCGAAAGTTAGAAGGTCATTTAAGATGCTGGCGCCTTCCCATCCACGATAGCTACCTTACCCCCGCCACTCCCACCACCACTCCCACCACCACACCCCCTCCCAACCCCTACCACCATACCGCAGCGCCCTCACAACCTCGTCACGAGTCACTCCAGCCATCGCCCTTGCTCACCCACCTCTTGCTGCTCGTCGCGCCCATAGCGCCCTCACAACCTCGTCGCAAGTCACTCCCGCCATCGCCTTCGCTCGCCCGCCTCGTGCTGCTCGTCGCGCCAACCAGTTCGCGTCGTAGCGGAGGGGCGCAGCGCTCCCGGTAGCGCCGCGCCCCCTCCCAGGGGACACGCCAGCTCCGGGTCCAGTGTCCCCCACTGCCATCAGTTATACCATTGATAGTTCCCAGATTGATATTCTTTTTTTTTTCCTTTTTTTTTTAACTGCCTTCTCCTCATCAGGGGACAGCCATATATTTTGCTCTCCACCTCAAGTATGTTTAACTGGCGTTCTGCCATGTCATGGAACATATCTTTCTTTTCACTACCTACCTACCATGACTCCTAAGGCTATACAGGGGATCCCTGCAAAAGGCTGCAAGCACAGTTTTCTACCTCTCTTCCGTGAAGGGATGTTAGGTACCGGCATGTTTGCCCCTTTGCCTTAGTGTTTTAGGGTGCAGTTGGGGCCGCCGGTGGGGCCCCGGCTAACACAAGGACCCAGCATTTGCCAGTAACTGTGCCCCCCTTTTCACCTTCCCCCACCCCCATCGAGTAACAGTAGTGTCTAAAGCCAACACTCTCCCACACACCACACACAACCCACTCACACGCGCACTCACACCCGTGTTGGCTGAAGACCTTACTGATACGACTGGGAGGATCCAGCTGACTATCTCAGTTGGTTGGCACCAAGAGTGCCACAGGCGGCCATGGGGATTGAACCCACAACCTCCTGAATGCCACTTGCGTGCCTAACCAATTGAGCTAGGCCGCTAGATTCTTTTTTTTTTTTTTTTGGTTGCAAGAAAAGCTAGGTGTGATGATAAGAGCATTCACCCCTTAGCTAGCTATCTTGCTGGTGACTCCAGTCTATTGGTGGGCTTTGTCGCAGCCAGAATAATCTTGTATTGGATCTGTGTTGGATGTGTTTTCAATTCCTCTGTTGTTTTCAGGCAGCAGATGGCGGGTTCCCAATGCTATAGTCAATGCAGCAAAGGGGTTCAGTATGGGAAACCTTGTCTTGAAAGGGTAAGTACATGTGACCCAAACTTATAATTGTTTGCTATTGTATTACCATTCTAATGTTACTTTGAGATGGATGATGCAAGGGTTTAAGGGTTAAAGGGCTCAATGGGACGAGGAGGAATGTGACCACCCTCACTACTACTCGGTACCCAGCACCCGCACAAATGGCAGGGCAAATTTCTGGCTTATTCACAAATGGCAGGGCAAATGGCTAGCATATCAAGGTGCAGTTTTCGCGGCATTCCTTCAACCCGAAGATGCACTCCCTCTTGCATTCTCCATTTGAACTGTTTAATATGATTTTTCAAATGTGAAAGGGGATGCTGGACCTGTTTCCCAGCAGGTGCAGCTCCTCACCAACAGATGGAGCCTCGCCGCGAAAGCATGAGGAGTGTGCTCCTACCAGCACCTCAAGCTATTTCCGGGGCTGTTGTCCAAAATAAAAAAAGAGATTGATGATGTTCCTTAGCCACATGTTAAATTCATTTGGTGACTGAATGCCTACGTTTAAGTGTGCGGATGAGCCTGAAGCTAAGAGAGATTTGTTCAAAGAAAAAAGAAAAGGGGAGGTTTGGTTCCACCTGTTGGGCATGTTTAAACCACCGGTACTGGGAGGTGTTCTTTTGCCGAAGAGTGGATTTCCCCCAGGGCAACTGGTGTGGTCCCTTTTGTGGCTGGCACCACCAGTCATTTCATTCCGGTAGGCTGACCCCCGAAACTTGTAGTGCGTGCACAGTCAAGTCGCTGCAGTTGGAAAAAAATGGCTGGGAAAAGTACTGGTGGTGTAATTGTTTTTTTTTTTTTTTTTTTTTTTTTTTAAA
>BFEA01000019.1:355308-375487 GCA_003427395.1 Chara braunii | reverse complement strand
ATATATATATATTGTCACATGATATCAGAGCGCCTAAGCGAAAAAACCAAAAAAAACAAAAAAATCTTAAATTCGTTTTTAATCTTCTTCCTTACAACTCCCCCTGTTCAGAACCTCTTGCGTACAAGGCCGCCCACGTGGATATATATATATCGTCACAAACAGAACTGCCCGGTAAACCGTAGGCAGAGAGAGAGAAGACGACAACAAACGAGGGGCTGTGACAAACTGTTTCGTCGGAGTTTCACCGACTCATCAGGAGGCTGAACCCTCAACAGTCTGCAGAATCCCCTCACTGAGTACACTGTAAATGATAATCTACCTTAACCAAAACCAAAGTAGACTATCACTCACCCACACCAGATGGATAGGGTTCAGCCTCCTGATGAGTCGGTGAAACTCCGACGAAACAGTTTGCCACAGCCCCTCGTTCGTTGTCCTCTTCTCCCTCCCTCTCTGCCTATGGTTTACCGGGCAGCACAGGGGGCGGTAGTTGCAATAGATTGATTTCTGTTTTTGCAGGCAAAGTGTTTTGATATCCTGGTTGGTCTTGTCCCGTCGTTTGGCCTGTGACGTGGGGGCGGTGCTTGCATGTGGGACTTGTCATCTAGGATTTGTTTCCCCCTGTTTTGTTGTGTTCAGCTGTTTCCTTCCTCTTTTCTTTGCCTCTTTGCCCTTTGGATGTGTGCAAGTGGGTCGATATGACACACGGGGTTGGGGGCAGCCGCCGCTCTACCTACATCCACTTGGGCGGCCTCGTACGCAAGAGCTTCTGAACAGGGGGAATTGTAAGCAAGAAGATAAAAAAACGAAGTGATAACTTTGTGACAATATATATATATCGTCACAAACAGAACTGTTCGGTAAACCGTAGGCAGAGAGAGAGAAGAGGACAACAAACAAGGGGCTGTGACAAACTGTTTCGTCGGAGTTTCATATATATATATATATATATTTGTGGTTGACATTCTTGGCTGCCTTGGTTAATGTTTCATTGATTCTGCGGCCTGACACATTGTATGGGTCTTCTGCTGCACTGTGTGTGGGCCTTCAAGCTCTTGTTTGTGATAATTCTTGTGGTTGCCAATCTCAAAGCTTCTGAAGCAAATGCATCACTTTTCCTGCCACCTGATCGAATTTTGCAAGTTGGAAAAGATGTGACCACACACGAGAATGGACATCATGATCGACAAGGAGTGGTTTCATGGGTTCATCGGCCTGAGTTGAGAGAGGGTCGCCGAATGGAGTTGGCTGAAGTATATGACAAACTGTCCAGTGATGACAACGGTGAAGGACGGATGGTAGACTCCGGGCATGCTGCATCCCATCTGTTCAGAGAGGGTACGAAGCACAGAGAACTAAGAACACACGCAAGTTATCGCAGACCCACTCGTCCTCTCCGAACCTTGGCTTCGCTTGACCCTCCAAACTCAAGCTCAACACTTACTGCTCGGGGGATGACGAAGCTTGCGGTCAGTATGGTGCAGGCTATCAACAGTAAAACAAATTTCAGTGCAAATGGAAGTACAAATGTGGTGTTTTCTCCTCTTAGCGTGTTTACAGTGCTAGCTATGTTGAGCGGGGGTGTGGACGGCAACACACTGTCGCAGCTTTTGACAGCATTGAATGCATCCGATGTTTATCAGCTGAGTGATGCTGTGGGACGCATGCTGTTGCAGGCTGCCAATGATAGCAATGCAAGCCAAGGTAAAGGGGGCCAGAGAACAATGCTGTTTGAGTTAGCGAACAATCTGTGGGTTCAGAACAGATTCCCTCTCACTGACCGCTTCGTCAACCTTACAAATTCAACGTACCATGCGGTTCCGCAGGTCGTCGACTTCTCTGTCGATGCAGAGGCCATTCGTCAGACGATCAATGCTTGGGTTTCAAACGTCACACATGGTAAGATTTTAGACCTTCTCCCTGTTGGTTCCTTGAGTAGCTTGACACGAGTGGTACTTGCAAATGCTCTCTATTTTAAAGCTGTGTGGGCCGACAAGTTCAACCAATCATTGACGGAGCCCGGGCCGTTCATGCTATCCAGTCAAACTTCGGTTGATGTCCCAATGATGAAGATGAAGGACCTGCATGGGTCGGTGCACAGCATGTGCAACAAAGAGGGATCGGCAGGGACCTTCTCTGTGCTGCGGCTACCATATAGAGTGGGGACGGAGAACGAACTTCAAGGAGTGGGTATGTCAGGGTGGGACATGTATATATTCCTCCCGGAGAGAGTCGATGGCCTCGCTGACCTCGTAGCGGAGCTCACTCCTGAGCAGTTGAGCACGTGTCTTTCAATTAGCTCAAGCCTAGACAGTGAGGTCTGGATTTCCGAGCTGAGGATGCCACGATTCCGTCTGACGTCAGATGCTTTGCTTCTAAGTGATACCTTTAAGTCAATGGGGATTGTGGATGCATTTGACCCATTGTCTGCAAACTTTGCAGCGATGACGAATTCCACGGAATCACTATTTGTGTCAGAAGTATACCACAAAGCTTACGTGGAAGTCAACGAGGAGGGGTCAGAGGCAGCAGCTGCAACGAGTATAATTGTGAGCACCTTAGCCGCAGGTCCTCCGGTCATCTCTGTTTCATTCATTGTTGATCATCCATTTTTGTTCATCATTCAAGACCCTTTAGGAAACATCATCATCATGGGACAGGTTCAGAACCCAAGCCTGTAGAAAGGCTTGGCGAAGTGGGCGTTTGAGCTTATTGGGAATGTGCCGATCTGGATTGTGGACGCGCTTGACCCAATCGCGATAAACGTTATGCCCATCGTGGAATCCCACCACCACCACCGAATACCTGTTTGCGTCGCTGTTGTACCACAAAGCTTAATACGTGGAAGCGACTTCCACTGTTGCACCAGTTGTGGCCACTGGTATGCTTGGTTGGAACGGTACCATCTCTTTAAACTCATTGCGGGTCATCCATTCCTGTACCTCGTTCAAGATGGGATTTCTGCAGCATTGGCTAGGAGATCGGCCGCACATGGCCACACAGATTAGCTCGCATTGGAAGTGGGCTCATGCTAGAGAGGAAATGTATAGCTCGGGCCCAGGTGGCATTATGACTTAATATCTTTTTGGTATGAGAGCAAGGAGAGGACTCACTGCAGTATACGTGAGTGATGGCCACATTCTTTTGTCTTTTCTTTCTTTTTAATGAAAACAGGTCCCCAAGGGATCAGCTCCATATCCATTCTCGGGATCATCACGATTCAGCAGTCCAGTTACTATTCCACCGACTTCTTAAAAAAAAAAAAAAAAATCCACCAACTTCTAGGTTCACAAAGGCTCCTACACTTATCATAGACTCGGATAGGGGTTGGGCTTAAACCACCAGTACTTCCTGAAGTTGGGCCTTTAGGAAACGTACTGGTCACTACAGGAGCGCCCAAATGCATCCGACTACAAATGTTTCTACTCTATTTTTTTCCGCGGCGGATAACTGGGCCAAGTACTGGTGGTTTAAGTTTATTTTCCCGCCCTCCGAACTGCAAACTGGTGGTTTAAGTTTATTTCTCCGCCGGCCCCTCCGAACCACAAAAGTCGAAGAACAGCTTCGATGAAGCAGAAGGTAAGTCAGAATAATATATTGAAGTCCACTCATGATGCCTCCCACGTTACTGCCTGGAGAGCCCAGACAGCTTTTTTTTTTTTTTTCTACACTTGCAGCGGAAGGATTGACTGTAAAGTGAAGCCATACTTGAAGACCAGTACTCTCCGCTATCCTGGTTGTTCCTCTAGGAAGAAGCAATGCCTGAAAATAACCGAAGTGGTAATTTAAAATCCCTTTTTATCCAACCTTGTGGACCACCAGAAAATGACTGTAGTAACCAGGATAACCCTGGTCCTACCTTCTTGAACTTCTTCCCCCAAGTATAATGAACGCTCATTATAGCTGTATTTAGACTGAAAGATACCGTAGATACACAGCTATAATTAGGGTACGTTGTATTCGGGGGAAGAAGGTAGCCCTTGTCGTCGTCTTTCTCATCTCACTTTTTTTTCCTTTTTAAATAAGCTATATTCTCCACTCAAGTATACCTCACACTACCAACCAATATGTGTAAGTATACTAGGAAGGAGCGGCCGAGATCTACCCGGTAGAGGGAACAGCCGAGATCTACCAAACCTAGAGTCTAACGCCCAGTGAGGAATAAGCAAAGACTGGCTGGGGGAGGAAACAAGGGGGCTGGATTGCAAATGTGGAATGGAAGGGAGAGGGGAGGGGGAATTCAGAGGACCTGGAGGAAGGAGAGAGGGACTATCACCTCTTGTTTCATGATTCAATTTGGACAAGGATACATCCCTCCAGCCCACTCCACCCCCTCTCCAAGTTCCCTGAGCTCTTCCCACCTCCGCCCCCGGCCATGGTGGAGGCGCAGTGGTATGGGGGGGAGTGACAGGTTTCAGAGGTTCTTCATATGATGGAGCTGCTTGGGGGAATTTGTGGGTGGAATGCGGGCAGGTACAGGCTTCAATGTGTTTTCTCGGTTATGATTGGTGTGATGCTTATTTGGGGGAACCTGCTAGCATAGGTGGGACAAAGCCAGCGGCCGAGTAGAGGAGTGCAGGCTGAAGAGGCAGAATCTCTTTTTTTTTTTTTTTTCAACACACGCCCCCACCAGTGCTAGCGGTGCTGTTAAGGGCAGTCACCACTAGCACCTGGGGAGAGGCTCCATCTATTGGTGGGGAGCAACACCTGCTGGAAAAYGGGTCMAGCGTCCCATATACAAGCTGAGTTTGAAAAGGATCAGAGATAGCGCATGTGTGGGGTCCTGTCAGMATTGATTACCCTGGAACCCAGGGGATTGACTGAACAGGCTATTGCTATGAGGGAGGAGCCTCTTCACCTAAAATTGGTGCCAGATATCTGCTTCTACGTGCTAGTCCCTCCCTTCACTTCCGGACATGGTTAAACACAGCATCAGAAAATTTGAAGAACCACTCTTCCTCATACCCGGAGATTCCTACTTAACCCAAAGTACAGCAACTCCCTGGTAAATCCGAAACCTTGGAGGCCCTCCTGGTGCCTCCCCCCACAATCACTCTCCCCCATACCAAGAAATTCCTACTAAACTGTTTGCAGAGGGGGGAAAGAAATCCGGGAAGTCGCTGCTCGGCCTCATTGGGGTTGAGYCATCCAGCTTGGTCCAGTCRTTGAAAAGGAGTTTGTAGTCTTTTGTGATTGTCACGTTGTCRCCCCTTTCCCCTTGTCCCCTACTTCCTCCATTSCATTCCACCCGTCCTATCCTCCCYCCCATTTCCCCCCCGAGCCAGTTTCTGCAGAAGTCTTGTATCCTCTGTTTTATCTCTTTCCCAGTGTGAATATGATTGATCTGTTTTTTGGTTTCTTCCCATTTCCCCATTATGTTTGTATGGATCTGTTGTTGTATACTCTCTGTGAATTCTGGCCCCTCCAACCTCATTCCTTCCATTTCAAACGTGCAGCGACGTCTCCACAGTGCCCGCATTATTGCCCTTCTTCCTTGTTGAAAGATATTGAGTGTGAAATCATCCTGCTGCTCAAGAGGCCATCTTTCGAACAGCAGGGCTTTCCAGTCCCATGGCCAAGGTACCCCTGTTCCTAACTGGTCCCATACTCTGTCCCACCAGCGCCAAAGCCAGACCGCTCCTGGGCATTGTAGGAATATGTGTTCCATTGTCTCCGGTATCTTTCTAAATGGAAATGCGTTGGAGAATATTCTGCACCAGGGGAGTGCCAGTCCCCTCTGTTCCAAGGTGGTTCTGTCTATCAACCAGTTGTTGGTTGGTAGGCAACGGTGTTCCATCTGCCATTGCAAGGATGCCAAGTTCGCCGGTTTCTTCTTGGTTAGCTGGAACCATTTCACGCCCCTCAACGATTCTTTAGCAATATTCAGTTGTTTCATCCATCTCTCTTCCACCTGGTCCCTTAGGTTAATTTTTGGACGGAGTAATCTGTATGTGGCTTTGACTGTCAAGTTATGCAGCGTTCTAGTGCAGGGTYTGCCTCTGGCAGTTGTGCTGGTCCATTCCCATTCCCCAGGGTCCAGGGGCAGATGGGATATCGGTATGTCCGGTGAGAATGCCACCCATCTGTCCTCCAGCCTCAACACTCTTATTCTCGAGAGGTCGTTCTTGTCGAGAAGTTGTATTTGCTCTGGGCTTGGTCTTTGGAGGGAGTTGTCGTTGCCGATTGTAAATATGTCCACCGCCACTAGTCCGTTTGGGTCACAGCTCACCACATTACCTACCTCTCCCTGACGTCCCCTAATTGCGACCCAGTCAGACTCTTGTAGCGATGGTCCTTTTCTCAACACTTTCCTCCAGTCTAAAGGAAGGCATTCGATCAAGTTTTCCATTGCCTGTTCTGGTCTGATGTCTCCCAGAAATGTTATAGACACTCGCATATCCTCGATGTATTTGCTGTGCATTTTCTAAAGGGCCGCTGGACCCGTTTTCCAGCTGGTGATGCTCCCCACCAATAGATTGGAGTCGAATACAGGGCTGCTAGGTAGGCCTGCTCATATTAGCAATCCTAGCAGACTCGGGGCCGTTTGAAAAGGGCGATACCAGTGAGGAATACCAGGGGTGAGGGCCTCTAAGAGAACCCAGGATGCTACCAAGACCAACTAGGGGTGGCAAGCTGCTGAACACCTAGCACACCACAGGTGGCTGTGGAGAATTGAACTCACGACTTCCCAAACGCCACTTGCATGTGAAACCAACTGGGCTATGGCATGCCCCCTTTTTCATTTTTGAAGAACCTTATTGTCTCAATTTTTCTGTTAAACCACCAGTACTTCCTGAAGTAGTACCCGTATACAAGCCACGGTGTTAGGAAACGTACGGGCCACTACAAGAGCGCCCAAATTCATCCGATTGGAAACATTTCTACTCTCCACCTCCACTACTACTGACTGTGGAGATTACTTCATTTGGAAGGATTGACTGTCAGCTGAGCGGTCGGAGCCCAAACTTCAAAGAATACCCTGTTTTTTTCTTTTTTCCTGTTTTCAAAGAATGCACCCAACTTGTTGGAAAGGGATCTCCTGACAGTATTATAGTAGGTTGTCTTGTTTGGGCCGTTTGTGTAATGATGGGTGCATCTTGACAATGTATGATAACTGCAGCAGGCCTCCATCTGCCCTGGCCTACAGCCAGGGCTATTTGGCTATTTGTCCGTTTGGTCTGAAATGGACCTGTGGGACCAGGCTGTTGGCCTGGCCCCACAGGCCATGTGAGTATTCACTTCATTCTTGTCCGGTACCACTATCAGTACCAGTCCAGTCCAGTCCATTCCAGTCAGTCTGCTGGGGGTATACTCCATCTGCAGTCTGTGTTTTCATTTGCACATCTTGGAGTATGCGCGTGTTGAGTCTGCGTCTATGTGTGTGTTGAGTTTGCGTCGGTGGTGCGCTGTCCCTTCCCGCTCCACCATCCCCTCCATCCTCACCCCTTGTCTGGACACTGACGGGAACGCCATCCCGACGGGTCCATCACACTGGTATTAGAGCGGGAACATTCCCTGCTCCCACCCATCCCACTCCGTCATGAACGGGCAACCCTTCCCGCTGCACCATCTCCTTCATCCTCACCCCTTTTCTGGACACTGACGGGACCGCAATCCCGATGGGTCCGTCACATTGGTATCAGAGCGGGAATGTTCCCCACTCCCACCCATCCCACTCCGTCATGAACGGGCAAATCCCGAACAGTGGGATTTCGACGCATTTCGGAGCTGCGAACACGAAAATGGTCGGAGAAATGTGCAGACACCAGCGCAAGGGAAGAGCACATGTCAGGGGAGAAAAGATCTCACACATGGCACACATGCGCATGTGCCAACAATGTCGTACACATGCATGCCCACACCCTGCTGCCCCACCTCGCTCCTAGATATATATCAATCAAGATCTGGTATGTTGTTGCCAGAGTCTGAACCTGAACCTGGGCAGCACCGGTTCATGGGCAGGCATAGCCAGTGCCTTAACAAACTGGCCAAAGTCTAAACAAGAGTTGGGAGTGTGGCACGACACTATTGTAGAGTGCCACACCAGCTATTTACCCCCCCTCCCCCCTCCCCCCTCCCCCCCCTCTTTCGATGAGCAGCGAGCAGCGAGCAACACGGCGGCGGCAGGTGGGCTACTATTTGTCCCCCCTTCCCACCCCCCACACCGTGGCTGCTGCTTCCCTCGCGCACATCGCCATCTGCAGTGCCACATGGCAGCTTGTTTAAGGCGTTTAAAGACCCCCTCTGGTTAGGGGGCTGCAGTACAGGGAGAACTGCGTTGCTGATCAGGGTCTCAGCCTACCCCAGATAAATATTTTTTAAATCTGCAGATCTGATCCATCCAATCAGATCCAACTGCTGCAGCAACAGTTCATCATCATCTTGAAGGTGTGTGAAGCCCAAGATCTTGTGGATCTTGGTGATTTTTTCTACTCTTGGCCACCCAAGAGCTCGGTAACAACCCTATACGTATTAATAAACTTCCCTCCCATCCTTTTCTCTTTCTCCCCCACATCCTCTCATCATCACCTTTTATCACTGGCCTCTCCTTTTTTCTTCACTTCTCTCTCCTCCTCCTAACCGCTCTCTCATATCCCTCACTTTTCACTCATTTTCCACCATGTTTTTTTCTCTTCTCCTCACTCACCCTCTTCTACTAATCTCTTACTTTACTCTCCATCTTTTCCATAATTTTCTCTCTCATTCGCCCACCCTCCTTCCCTCTTTTCTTCCGCCAACTATCCCCCCCGTAACTACCACCTCAAAAGTTTTCAATTTCACACCTCTCCCTCTCTTTTCTCACTACTTTTTCATCCCTCTCCACCAACTTCCAAATTTTCTCATTTTCTTATTTTGTGTTTCTCTTTGATTTCTTTTTCTTTTTCTTTCGAAAATTTCGAATTGTTTTATTAATCCTTCTTTTTCATTTTCTTGATTTTTTTTTTTCCTGCTTATCCAAACTTCTTTGTGGCACCCTCAAATCTTTTTAGGACAGCCATTCTTGTTGTTGGCGGACAGCTTGACCCCTTGGGGGTAATGACGTGTTGCCGAAATTTTCTCTGCCTGAGTTTCTTTTTCAAGCACAGTTTGATCCCTTGGGGGTACCGAAGTATTGACAAAATTTTCTCTTTTTACTTGGTCATTTTCTTTGTTTCTGAAAATTTTGATTTGCGCAAAATTTAAAAGTTTGTGTTTTCTTTTGTTTTTTCTCTTCTCTTGCACGTTCTAGCGGAAGATTCACTCTCGTTTTGCACATTTGGAGAGTAGTGGAGCGAGGCCCCATTTCTCGATTTATGCACACAGAATCCACCCATGGTTCACGTATATTGCATTGAGTACTTCCCTTGCTGTAATTTGAAAAAGATCAGCCAACCAACGGGCCTAGCCCAATTGGGACCACACCCATGAACTCTTGAAATACAGACCCGAGTTCGAGCCCAGATGCAATCAAATGGACATAATAAAATAATTCTCAATTGCCTGAGTTGGTCAGCTCAATGATCATGCCTCCGGATCGGACCCCTTCAAGGACACGACGCCTCCCGCTGTCGACAGAACCGATCCGCCAAAGCAACGACCCGCGACACGAGAACGTCCTCTCCCATGACCGATCCTCTTACCTACCCCAACTAAGCACACCACGAATCCCACTCCCCCCCTCTTCCATCTCTCCCCCCCTCACCAGCAACGACCCTGTGGCGAGAACCTCCCTTCCCGCCACTTCCACGACCATCCCACGTGTTGGTGAGTACACAATGCCGACTACAAAATCAGAGTGCTACCTCCGGACACTACAGCTACACGAAAGACACATGGCCGCAATAGCCGAATGGGATTGGAAAGCCCCCATGCCGTACAAAACCCCATCACATATGTACACTTTGGCATGGCGCGGGGTGAGCGTTCGTTGTTTTGTGTGTCGTCTTCAAGCAAGTGACGGCATAGCAGCAGCGCGTAGGAGAAAACAACAAGCACCACCAACATGCACATGCAGGACGCCCACGCCCCCCCATCCCACCTCGCCGTCTCTCCGGAACAAACGAAGATCACCCTATCCCACCCTCCCTTCGATGGTCGTGTCCACTACGAGCCCGTCTTAGAAGACTCCAAAAAATCTTCGACGGCCACGTCGAATGGTCGAAGACGGGCGCCATGAACGCTTCATCAACCCCCCCCGCTGGCTTCGTCATCGACTTTTTCTTCTTCTTCCTCATCCGGGGGGCCTGTACCCAGCCAATCGAGCTTCCTGGCGTCCATGGGGGAAGGCAAGTTGGCGCTATGTGAGAACTTGACGCCACAAGACACCTAGTCGGGGATATATAACGGAGGGTCCACCAAAGTCATGGGGGGTCTCGCCAACTTGTCCATGATGACGATCGCAGCTTGAAGGATATTGCGACGCATGTTGAATGAGCAATGCATGGATGCGATGAACATTGGCTTCGTTGTTAGTTGGACAAAAAGCCACGCGTCGTAATGAACCACATGGTTGCCGCGAGCATGATCCTCATCGTGTCGGCAATGCTCTTCAACCTTTCGTAGGACACCCGCCAGTCGTCGACCCCCTCCGCCATGCTCACGGCTCTCGTGAAAGCCCCCACCAGTCGCTGGATGCTCGCCTCCTGATACGACGCCAACTCGTTGTCCTCGTGCCTGTCCTCGATTTCGGTGGCGACGAACCACAGTGGCAACTTCATATCCATGTCCAGAGTACTATGGAAGACCATGGGGCTCACACTTATACGCCAGTCCTCCCCCATCCAGATCGCTCGAGCGATGTCAGTGGCAGCGTTGTTCAGCTCGTACCCGTACGAAGCGTGGTACCCTCGTTGCCTGCTCGCTGACTTGAAGACCCACCCATGGATCACCCGCAAAGTGGTCTGCACCTTCAGCGCCCTTTTCCTTGGCAGCGTTCAACTCCGTTTTGTCCTCGATTTTGTGTTGCGGGATGGTGGTATGAGGCAAGACAATGCTTCGACGAACGGGCGGACACTGCACTCCCCATGCCACCGCCACAAGATGCGGGCTCGCTTCCTGTATCAACTTTACTATGGCGTTCCCTTCGGTTTCGTTCCAGAAGCGAAGGTCGTCCGCCCAGTGTTTCGTCGCCGCCTCCATTCCATCCCGCGTGTTATGTTGTCGCACCTTGTTCACCAGCGCTTCGTCGTCCTCCCCTACTCCGGCGACATCGCCTGCCCTTGCGCCTTCCCCTGCGTGTGAAGCCACCCCCGCTGCAGCCCCTGCCCTCGCGCCTTCCCCTGCGTGTGAAGCCCCCCCTAATATGGCTCCTGCCCTCACGCCTTCCCCCGCGTGTGAATTCCCCCCCGTTGCGGGCCCGTGCGCCTCCTGCTCAGGACAGCAGTTCCTATTCCCCTGACCGATGGCTTGCAAAGTGCCGCCAACATCTGCAACCGTCATCGACCGTGAGGTTGTTGGTGTTCGTGCGCGGACAGCAGGCTCATGTGTGGTCGGGGTGTCATTCAAACGCGGCACAGGCGTGTGCATTTGCTGTGCGATGGCACCTGCCACGCCCTCCCTGGATGCCGTCGCGGCGTCGACGTCAATGGCGTCTTCCATGACTGCACGGCCTCCTCCGCCTCGTCTTTCGCCACCCTCATAGCCCCCCTCTTCGATTTGGATGCCTTCACCCGTCCTCCTGAAAAACCTCCTCTTCAACAACACTTCCTCCTCTTCTTGGAAGTCGCTTTCCTCCTGCGTCGCCACCCCCTCCCCCACCCACTCGTCATCTTCGTTATAACCTGCAACAGAAGGCCCGCCTTGGATGACCTTCCTCTTCCTGTTGACGGTGTGACGACCCTTTTTCTCCCTTCCCGCCGCTTCCACTGCCTTGTTCATGCCGGACTTGCCGCGTCCAACACCGTGGGACGACATGGCGCCAATTTACACACTTCAAGATTGATCAGCCGCAAAGTTGAACTCTCCGCGGAGATGGTAGAACGTGCCCTGTGTTCGGAAAGATAGTCTCCACTGCGATGGCGGCGATGGCGATGATGGTGACGATGTCGACAATGGCGATAATAGCGACGACAACGACGACGACGACGGCGACGATGGCGACAACAGTGACGATGGCGACAACGACGAAGACGACGACGATGGCGACAACGACGACGATAGCGATGATGGCAACGACGACGAAGGCAACGACGGCGAAAACAACGACGATGGCGACGACGACGAAGACGGCGACGATGGCGATGCACGAAAAATCAAAGATGGCAAAGACGGCGACGATGGCCAAGGTGATGGCAACAACGGCGAAGACGATGAAGACGGCGACGGCAACGGCGACGGCGACAACGGCGAAGACGGAGACGACGACGATGATGGCGACGATTGGCGGCGGGTAGTGGGGTGCGGAATGCGTGCAGAAGGCAGCGGCTTGTGGGAGCAGTACTGCACGCAGAAGGCGGAGAACCCACCGCAAGGCGGGGATCGTCGAAGATGGGGAACCCACTGCGGCGACTACCTTTGTTTCGCGGAGAAGAGCAAGCGCGGAGAGGAGGCAGGAGCAGATGAAGGCAAGACGGCGAGACGGCGAGTGTAAATCGGGCGTCTAAAGTCCAATCGTGCATTTGGCAAGGATGCCCGCATCTCTATAAATACGTGTGACGCGGGTTGGACGGCGAGGAAGGACTACTATCCCGCCGTTCAACGACAATTCCATCGCCCTTCCGTCGATACTATGGTGTCGTAGGGGTCATCGCTCACTGCCAAACGAAAGGGGAAGGGTCGCGGGGTAGGTGGGTGTGCATCCGTCACCTCACCACCCTTCTTGTCGCCACCCTTGCTGAATTCAAGAGAGGGAAGGACCTCGCGCGCCACCGCGACAGGACGGCAACCGCGAAGCCACGGCACGCGAATGGACATGAACGCCCGCACTTCCCCGATCCCACTGTCCCCAAACCACCCGCAACCCCCAACCCCTCCCCCCCCCCCCCCCCCCCCCCCCCCCCACCCCCCCCCCCCCCCCCCCCCCCCCCACAAACCCCCCCCCCCCCCCCCCAACCCCCCCCCCCCCCCCCCCCCCCCCCCCCCCTCCCCCAACACCATAGCATACATAAGGAAGGGGAGGGGTTAACGAACCCCCCACCAAGACCTCCGACAACCGCCACCCCACCCGGGGACCGAAAATGGCACGAAATAAGCAAAAAATTAAAACAACACATTTCGAAATGTCCAATTGTAATGACTAGACATCCAACCCGCAACGACGATTTCCAAAGAACACAAGGTGGACATCTGCTTCGACGACTGTGTGAGGGTATTCACGATTTCGCCAACTGCGATTTTCGTTTGCGAGAAGAACAACAACATTCCATACAAGGATGGCAGTAAAGACAACACCTTTGTTAAACGTTTGCATTTTTTTTATTTCATTTGGGGAGATGACACCAAAACACATGTTGTAGAGAGAGAGAGAGAGATAGAGAGAAAGAGAGAGAGAGAGAGAGAAAGAGAGAGAGAGAGAGAGAAAGAGAGAGAGAGGGGGGAAGAGACGAAAAGAGAGAGACAAAGGGAGAGAGACAAGTAGATAGAGAGAAAGAGAGAGAGAGGGGGGAAGAGACGAAAAGAGAGAGACAAAGGGAGAGAGACAAGTAGATAGAGAGAAAGGGAGGGAGAAAAGCAAATCCAGGTCATCATTAAAAAAAGAAAAATGCATACTGCACTTCAGCGGCGCGAATTTAAATTATGAGATGACCGAATAATTTGTCCCGCCCTACGGCAAAAGCTTACAACAAACAAAAAAAGAAAACGTCAATCTCCATAGAATTACTCATCCACCCGATCGGATGACCACCCACTTCCCTGGCCAGCACGATGTCCACGACGGCCCGCTCACGACTACAACGACGACGGAAAGGCTCACACTTTCTCGTCGTCCACATCCATGGAAGCGACAATGCGCACAACAGAGGCAGCACGAGCTCTAACGCTCACGAATGGCCTTCGCTATCTCCAACACAGCATGGCACATCAGTTTGCTAACTTCGTCTGACGCTGCGTAGAGCTTTTTCTGCACGTCAACCTCCGCTTCTAATGCCCCGCACTGTCGGACTTGGATGGAGCATTGCCGCTTGTTGGCGCTCTCCATCGTCGACGCCATTAGCGCCCCCTGCTTCTTCATGCATTTTGTCATCGCTTCGAAAGTTTACTGCTTCGTGCTCTTCCTCTTGCCGAAACCGCCGGGTCTATCCGTCGTTTGAGAAGAACCTTTCGTCGACCCATCATCGTCGTCGTCGTGCCCTGCACCAGCGTCCGATCGCCCACAGATTCAGGATCCGCAGAAGAGGCGGACGGCAGACGCACACCACTCGAAGCACCCATGTCGGCGACGTTCTTGGGGTTTATGGTGTGGTTCTTGACGGTCGACCCAACTATCTCGTCATAAACCGCACGATCCATGTGGAAATCGAAGCCCTTGGAAGTCCTCTCCTTCCCAGAGAATTGGAAGAAGTCCTATTTCCTGGACCAGCCTTGGAAGTGATGCACCTTCTTGAACTGCTGCATCAAATTATCCCACTTCTTCCCGCAGTTATCTGCGTCTCTGCCGACGCCCACCTTCTTCAACCTCACATCTAACCACTTCCATTCTCGCGGCTTCATTTGAGCTTAGGCGTGACCCATCCCCTGTAGATGCGCATCCTGGTCACGTTTAGCCCTTACGAGGGTTATAATGTCGTCGACGGACCAGAAGTGACGACCTCCTTCCGCATCACCGTCACCTTCGGCATCGCTCCCCTTCCCCGCCGCTTTTTCCCCCAACGACCATTGCGGGCAGATGCCTTCGCCCCTTCGTCTTCCCGCCCCTGCCTCCCATGCTGTCTTGCCTGAACGGCGACACTTAGCCTTCGTCCTCCTCCCCACCTTCTCTGTCGTTGTCGTCGTCGTGATCGTCCGCATCCAAAACTGGTGCTTCCTTTTCGTTTTCGTGCTCCCCCACACGCAGTCACTGCACCCCCCGAGTTATGGATTCTTCGCGCCCCGACCGGAGCCCCCGTCGGTTCTGCCCACACCTCCCTCCCGTTCCGGTTGTCACCAATATCGAGGAAGCCAGAATCCGTCTCCCCGCATTCGCCACGATGACGGGCTGCACTCGAACCGGCGGACAGGGGAGACGGAGACTGCATCCACCGGGGACAGGCGGAGGCACCCCTCGACACACACGACGACCGGGATTGCTGCCTCTGAGGATCTCTGTTGCTCCCCGACGTCTCCTGAACCGGCGTTGGAGACTTCGATGACCGCACAACCGTCGTCGCTTGCCCGCCGTCGTCGTCGGGGTGGGGGTTAACGACGACCGTTCACGAGGTGGCCAATGACCTCCCGCTACACAGCCCGAACGACAGATTCATGCCGCCATCGCCTTCGTCACCGTTGAGCCCCTGGAGTTCGGTGTACGGCTGCCGATACGCGCCGTTGCGGCTTCCACACAGCTCTGTAGCCGCCCACTCCTGGGTGGAACCGCTTCCCAAGGGCACGATCCGTGACCGTCTCTCATCCGCCTCCTCGTCGGACGTATCCGACAGAGGTTGCAAGTGCAGTGGTAGGTGCGCGTACCTAGATTGCTCCGACGGCCTTAAACGACTCGACGGGCTTTGCCCAGCCCGCTGGTCACCACCCAGGTCCCCTGCAGACCTGCAGATCGCCTTCCGCCCCTCCATCCTGACGTCCTTCTTCGAAGACTGTCTTCTGCGTGCACGTCGTGGAACGCCACCAAGGATGCACACGTGGAAGACAACTAAAACGACGAGCAAGAGGACGACCAGCACCAGCAGCAGCAGCCTCCGAAAGACGTCGGCCATGAAAGGCACGTGGACGACGACAGCAGCTAGAAGACAATGGTGGACGTCCAGGAAACGGCGAGGAACAGTGGTGCAAACGGCCGATTGCAGATAACGACAAACGAAGGGTAACGTATTCCGTCGCGGAAGACACTTCGCAATCGTGAGAACGGGGGCCGGCTGAGATATTCGAATCTGCCAGCCGTTGGGCGCCTTCCCGCTCGGGGCCAAGGGCACCGACGCAAGACAGCCCCTTCTAGACGTCTAGGAGGCCGGCGGGTCGGCAACGGTGACCGTTGGCGGACCATTCCATGACGCTGAACGTTGATGACCGAAGATGTCCGTCGAGAGGCCGCCAGGAACAGCAATGGACCAGCTGAGTTCGAAATTTGTCGTCGAGAGAGCTGCCGTCAACGCCCCGATTCTTCCAGATGCTCGACCTCCGAGGGACCTCGGGAGGTTCCTTGGCGAACGCATCGAAATGGCTGTAGCCCGAGGAATCCCCAAGGAATCCCCGAGGAAATGTTTTCACATTTTTTTTCCACTTTCTTCCCCGAGGATAAGTGGAACGATGAATTCCTCGGAAGATTTACGCACCCGAGGAGTATCTAACGAGCCCCTAAAAACTACTGCAGTTCTGAATTACCTGGGGGGCGCTGCCGGTTCGTTCAAATGATGATGTCTCAAGGCCAAAAAAAAAGAAAAAAAATAGAAGGGAGAAGGGGAGAATAAAATGAAAAAATAAAACTTTAAAGGGAAAAAAAAAGATCAGCCATGATGACAGCTGGGCTCAAACTTTATATTTCTTCTTGAGCATCAGCTCACTTCAAATTCGGGCCTCATCTGTGTGGCCACGTGCTGCCGTCCCCTAACCAGTACTCCTGAAACAAGCCACTGCTTATCTTCTGTGTCACTAAGTCCATTCCTGTTTCTTTCTTTTTTTTTCTTAAAAAAAAAAGGAAACCGGAAAGCCCTTTCACAAGTCCACCATGCTGGCGGTGGTAAGAGAACCACCGGGATTGAGGCCTTGGCTATTGGGCTGCTCCATCTATTGGAGGGGAGCAGCGACACCTGCTGGGGAAACCGGGTCCAGCGGCCCTTGGAAACAGCATTAGAATACAGTGTGTAGGGGCTATGGTCATTAGCTTTCCTGCCTGGCAGAGGTTTATAGGTTTAGAGTCTAGGTTTACACTTAAACACTGAAACACGAATAGAATCAGTTTTATGGGCTTAGGGTCAGCCTGGTCAGGTTTTATGGGTTTAAAGTCAGGGTTTATGGGTTTAGAGTCCGGTTTATGGGTTTAGAGTCAGGGTTTATGGGTTTAGAGTCCGGGTTTATGGGTTTAGAATCAGGGTTTATGGGTTTAGAGTCTAGGTTTACCACCCTATCTCTACCCTTCTCTTGTCTTTTGTCATGTGTTACCATCCATCTCAAGCTTACTTCGGTAAAGGTTTTCATATTATGCAGGTCCACCATCTCCACATTATGCATTCGAGGCTATTATCCAGGCATGAACATGCAGTTTCTAAGAGCGAATCTGACCGATAGATTCTTGGAATGACCTTGGGTCAGCATAGGATCTCTGAATGGCATGAACACTAGCTCCTTCACACAGCAGAGAATATGACTGCAAATATCTACTAGTCATTTGCTTTCCTCTTGATGGTCACGCTTCCTGTCAGTGAGTCCTCGTAAATCTGGTCCCGGAATAGATAACCGGCAAATTCGCGGCAATGAAAGAGAGCGAACTGTTCCGATCAAGCATAGTACCAGGGACGACCGTTGCCGTGGCTGGCTCCTCCACGTTGAGTAACTTGAGTTGACTTCCACATACTAAGCTTCGTGCTGCAACTGCTACACGTACACCGATTTGCTGGTGGTGGTCACGGTGGCGGCAGTCGACTTGGCTGTAAAGTTCGCAGCGATTGGATCAAAGTTCCATCAATTTCCGCATCAAACACACCCACAATCCAGATCAGCGCATTTCTCACAAACGGATATTAGAGCAATTGGTTCTACAGGGTTGGGTTCTGGACCTGTCCCAAAATGATGATGTTTCCTAAAGGGTCTTGAATGATGAACAAAAATGGATGATCGGCGATGAACGAGACAAAGGTATGGGGAGGAGGTCCGGCGCCTAAGAGCCCAACAGCCGTTGCAGCCGCTGCCTCTGAGCCTTCCTCGTTGACTTCCACGTAAGCTTTGTGGTATACTTCTAACACGTAGGGTGATTCAGCGGCGTTCGCCATGGCTGTAAAGTTTGCAGACAATGGGTCAAATGCATCCACAATCCCCATTGACTTAAGGGCATCACTTAGAAGCAGCGTGTCTGACGTCAGACGGAATCGGGGCATCCTAAGCTCGGAGATCCAAACCTCACTGTCTATGCTCGAGCTAATTGAAAGACACGTGCTCAACTGCTCAGGAGTGAGCTCCGCAACGAGGTCAGCGAGGCCATCGACTCTCTCTGGGAGGAATATATACATCGCCCACCCCGACGTACCCACCCCTTCATTCTCCATCCCCACTCTATATGGTAGCCGCAGCACAGAGAAGTTCCCTGCCGATCCCTCTTTGTTTCACATGCTGTGCACAGACCCTTGCAGATCCTTCATCTTCATCATTGGGACATCAACCGAAGTTTGACTGGATAGCATGAACGGGCCGGGCTCCATCAATGATTGGTTGAACTTGTCAGCCCACACAGCTTTAAAATAGAGAGCATTTGCAAGTACCACTCGTGTCACGCTACCCAAGGAACCAACAGGGAGAAGGTCTAAAATCTTACCATGTGTGACTTTTGAAACCCAAGCATTGATTGTCTGACGAATGGCGTCTGCATCGACAGAAAAGTCGACGACCTGCGGAACCGCATGGTACGTTGAATTTGTAAGGTTGACGAAGCGGTCCGTGAGAGGGAACCTATTCTGAACCCACAGATTGTTCGCTAACTCACACAGCATTGTTCTCTGGCCCCCTTCACCTTGGCTTGCAGTGCTATCATCGGCAGCCCGCAACAGCATGCGTCCCACGCCATCACTCAGCTGATAAACATCGGATGCATTCAGTGCTGTCAAAAGCTGAGACAGAGTGTTGCCCTCCGCACCCCCACTCAACATAGCTAGCACTGTAAACACACTAAGGGGAGAAAACACCACATTTGTACTTCCATTTGCACTGCCATTCGCACTGAAATTCGTCTTACTGTTGATTGCCTGCATAACACCGACAGCAAGCTTGTTCATCCCCTGAGCAGATGAGTTTGAGTTTGGTGGGTCAATCCAACTTATCCAAGCCAGAGTTCGGAGAGGGCGTGTGCGTCTGAGATAACTTGTATGAGTCCTTAGAACTCTGCGCTCCGTACCCTCTCTGAGCAGATGGGATGCGGCATGGCCGGAGTCTACCATCCTCCCTTCACCGTTGTCATCACCGGACAGTTTGTCATGTACTTCAGCCAACTCCAGTCGGCGATCCTCTCTCAGCTCAGCTTGACGAACCGATGAAACGACTTCAACTCCCCGTCGATCGTGTTGTCCATTCTTGTGTGTAGTCTTGGCTTTTCCAATTTGCAAAATTGGATCAGGTGGCAGCAAACTCGATGCATTCGCAGCAGAAGCTCGGAGATCGGCAACTATGATCAAGATGATCGCAAACGAGAGCTTCAAAGCTCACACACAGTGCTGCAGAAAAAGAAAAACATACGCAGTGTCCGGCAGCGACATGGAGGAAACATTACCCAAAGCAGCAAAGAATGTAAACAAAAAATATAATCGTCAATTTTACTGGATCACAAATATGTACCAGAAAGTTTAGCATGGAGCTAGGAACTTAGGAAGTGGGGAAAGACGGGCAGAGCGGGGTAGTAGGGCGCTGTTAGAGCGCCGCTCTAACCCCCCCTACCCACGCTCTAACCCCGTTCTACCTCTTTTCCCCTCCGTGACTCCGTCTCACCCGCTTTTGACAAACGCGCGAGGGGTGGGGGGTTGCGGATGATGAGGACTAAGGCCCCCCCACTCCGAAAACAACCCAAAAAAAAAACACCCCTCTACGCCTCTACACCCATGAACATCCCTCCCCTACAGCGATCAACACACCCATCCCCTGCACCCCTGCCCAAAATCCCTCAACATACCGCCACCCCCCCTCCATCCCTTAACACCCTGCCCTGCACCCCTCAGCACCCCTCCCCTACACCCCTCAACACCCTTCCCCAACGTTCCTCAACTTGAACACCCCTCCCCAACAACCCTCTACACCCCTCCCGCCACTCGCAGATGCTCCTGACGCTCTAGACTGCCACCGTGACGTTCTCTCTCTCTCTCTCTCTCTCTCTCTCTCTCTCTCTCTCTCTCTCTCTCTCTCTCTCTCT
>BFEA01000019.1:327786-340958 GCA_003427395.1 Chara braunii | reverse complement strand
AATACAGACCAATGCAGACCTCGCCAGGGGAGGCCAGCAGTATAAAACAATAGGCCAGCCTCCCTTGACATCAGATCCCCACTGGCATTATCAGCGTGGAAGTGCTGCGTGCACTTGTGCGCTGGCTAGCTGGGTTAGCGCTGGAGGTGAAGCTGCGCTGGAAGGAAGAAGGAGCTGGGCGCTGGCTTGCAAGAGGCAGCCATAGCTGCACCAGCCAAGTAGCATAGTTATAGGGTTAGCTGTTAGTCTACAGTGAGTAGCATTCAGAGCAGATTCTCGAAGTAGTAGTGAGCATGCATGATGAGAGAAGAGGACCGAGACTGAGATCTTGAGGAAGGAGAGAGAGAAGTAAGAGAGGTTGACGAGTTGGCTATGGTAACTACTTACCTGTTTTGCGCTTGACAAGTTGCTGAGAGGTTGGCGCTGGCTCAGCCAGGCCCCATTGTGCTGATGTTCGAGAGAGGGACATATCATGATTGTTGAGCGCTTGGATTCATGAACTTGAGATACTCTTTATATTATGTATTCGAGATAATATAAGCTGCGCGACTTGGTTCTCATCTCATCCCCATTCTGCGTTGTGTGTGTTGAGTCATAATCTGTGTGAATGGTGACATTGCATCCATTGTGATACACTCTGGCAAGACGTGGTCAGTCAGGACCCTTGCAAACTTGGTATCGGAGCAGAAGCTTGTTGCACTCACTGCGCTGGCATAAGCAAGGCCGGCGAGAAGAAGAAGGGAACGCTGGCTTGATGATGATCCTGGCGATGGTAGAGTTGTGAGAGAGGTGGATTGGGATCTTGGCGAGAAGTAAGCCGAAGAGGAAGGGGCAGAAGATTACTTACCTGGAGCACTGGAGTGCGGAGCGACGAGGAGCTTCATCGACGGCCGCTTCAAAGAGAGAAGAACCTCCACTCCCCTTACCTGGCTATGTGCGTGTGATCTCTACTTCTTCCCCTCTCTGGTGGTCGCTGCTGCTGCTGTCTACCCAAGGTCTGGTCACACACTCGTAGTAGTGGTCAGAGTCCTGGTGGTTTTCTCTTCTACCCCTCTAAGTTGTCATCTGTAGGAGGTAGTAAAGGTGGGGGGGAACACTGGTTGTAGTGACTGATTGCCATGTCAGATAGCAATCGCAATATAAGGTCTAATCTGGGCAGTAGTAGTAGTGTGATACAGCATTGTCCAGGCATCTGACAAGTATACACTCCAGTACCCCTGCGCAAGAAGACAGACAGTTAGTATTAATAAAAGGAAAAAGAAGACATTCAGATCAGCAAGAAAGAAAGAAAGGTGCCAATTAAGAAGGAGACCAGCAGCGTGTAAAAAAAAAAAAAAGAGAAGTTCTACTTAAGTTTTTTATTTTTTTTAATTCGTTATTGTGAAATCAGCGATTCTCAGAGTCCGAAAAAAAAAAAAAAAAAAGCAAGTATAGTATCTCATCCACTTCAGACTGTCTAGTGGCACCTGAGGGAAGTATCTTGGTGGAGCGGCGGAGGACCACCTGTGCCGTCAGCCACCATGGATGACTTTCCCATGCAGGGAATTCTGGCCCTTTCTGTCTTATTGGGTCCCCTCTTCAGAATCTTCTTTCCTCTGGGGTTTGGGAGAATATGCTCGTCCCGTATGATGATGCGGTCAGGATGACGAAGCCAGGCCCCACGCCTGCAGAACAGGCTGAGATCGATCGTCGGCAGACAGAAAAGAAGAAAGAAAAAGAAGAAAGAAAAAAACAAAAAGAAGAAGAAATAAAGAAGAAAGTGCAGGTAGAAGAAGAGAGAATGAGGAGAGAAATGAGAGAAAAGTTAAAAAGAGAATTGAAGGAGGAACTGCAGACGATAGAAGAAGAGGATGAGTCCGCCGATGACAGGCTCATCAGGCGGCGGGCAGAAAGAGGTGAGACTAGTCAGCCAAGTGGAGGACTTGAGGTCAAGCCGCTGGACTGGTATGACCTATATGCATACTCCAGCGATCGTGTAGAAGAGACAGAGGAAGAAAGAGATGTATTTCTTGCAAAGTTGGCATCCATTGCAGACCAAACAGAAAAAGATTTATTGCTTGAGGAAAAACGTGCCGAACTTCATAGCAAAATGTTAGCAGCAAAGTGGCAGGAATTGGATGAAAGAAAAAGGCTGCAAGTAGAGGGTGTAAGATTGCATAAAGAGCTGCAAGACCAAAAAGACAAGCAAGCAGCAACGGAAGAAAAACTTTCCCTCTTAACCGAAACAGTCCTTCACACAAAGCAAGAGGTGGCGGCAATAAGTAGACCGCTGCAAAAGGTTGAAACTCACCAATATGAGTTTGAGGGAGTCTGGAATACCTTTCTGCAGAAGTCCGCCAAAGATGTCGATCTGCATATACAATCCTATATTAGACAATCACATCACACAGACCTTTACTCCGGTCGTAATTGAGAAGATAGTCCGGGGCAGCGGCGGAGGAGGACGTGGAGATGGAGACGGAGACGGAGGAGATGATAAGAAAGGGAAGGGAGTGCTGCGAAAAGATAAGGATACAGATGTACGAAAAATAAAGGTCAAAGTTTCATGGACATATAACGATAAGAAAGAGCAAAGTCTGCTACACTAGATTGCAGCAGTCGAGTCGTACGTCTACGGACAACGCATTCCGTACTGGGACAGGGTGTTAATGGCAAGTTCGTGTATGGAGGGAGATGTCATGAGCTACGCCATCTCCCTGCAGAATGAGGCAGGTTGCAGCTCCATGGTAGAATACTCCCAGCAAACCCGAATTGAGGATTTTTTCAAAGTCGTCCGAGAACGATTTAAGGACAAGAACTTAGCCAGAAGGACAGAAATGTTAGTCTTAAACCTCCCCGATAGGAAATGGAAAAGCACCTCAGCACTTAAGGCTACTATGGACGAACTGTTACAATGCAATGAACATGGACTGACCCCTGCTCGGATATTGAATAGTTTTGCACGCGCACTACCCGACCCCCTTCGTACTCAGTTGTATCCCCGTACAAAGGAGGAGGGGATGACCTACGAGAAGTTCAGCAAGATCGCCATAGATCACGTTGGCTTCTTGGCTGAAGCTAACTATTGTCATTACTGGAAAGATCTACAAGCGGGTAAAAAGTGGCAAAACCGCACAATCTCAGGGTCTATACCTGGGAAAGACAGCGTCCTTCTGACCTTTGAAGAAAGAGGTGTCGAAACACTTTCCTGGGACCAAGGAGATTATGGTCTTGAGGAAGGACCCAGCAGTCCGGTAGCTCAGGAGGGGAGCTACGCGGCCGCTGGAGCCCGCGGGGGAGGGCGCCAAGGAAGAGGACGTGGCCGAGGAAGAGAAGGCCGCGGACGTGGTGGAAGAGGACTCGGTACCCAGAGGGGTGGTGGCGAAGGTAGCTACTACGCGGGTGGAAGGGGTAATGGTCCCTCGCAAGGTGGCCGTGGTTTCAATTATGCCTGGGGAAGAGGAAGAGGCACTTGGTACAACAATTGGGACAAGCCATACCCACCTCATCCAGGTCTACCCGAAGGGAAACCTTGGAAGAAACTGGGGATTACAGAAAAAGTTTGGCAGGAAAGGAAAGTTGTCGACCAGTGCCTTAAATGTGGGGATCCCGACCACATTGTCCCTTATTGCCCTGACTACAAGATGGGAAAAGGGAACAACCAGTAGAGGTTTCAGTTGCCTCTACAGGGACTTCGGGTGTTGAAAAAAAAAAATTATCTCATTCGAAGGTCCCATTGGCAAAAACTGAAGAGGTAGACAGTCCCCATCTAGTACACTGTCCAGAGGAGGCAAGCATGTGCATCTCTCTAGATGGATCCCTCGCTGGCGTGGGTGATGAGTTGGTCGCTCGTCGCCAAGCCTGGACTGAAATGAAGAAACGTAAAGGACAGTTAATAATTGCAGATCTTAAGCCAATTAAGTAAGAGTAGAAGGAATGATTGACAGTGGGTCTACACGTAGCTATATAAGTAAGAAAGGTTTGCAAAAGTTGCGTCTCGGGCTTAAGGTAAAGCAATTAGATGAGCCCGTGGTAAGTAAATTAGCTAATAGTACGGTAACTGTAATGGATAGATATGTTGAACGGGTTAAAATATACTTCCGGCTCGAAGCAGAGGGGAAGGTGGAACGTGTTCTCCACTCTCCGACTCCCTTGGTGGAGGATAATCTTCCTTTTGACATTCTTTAAGGTATGGATTGGGGTGAAGCTGCAAATGACGACATAAAGATGAGGGACCATGAGTGTTGGCTCCTTAGTCCGCAAGGTGGAAAGAAGAGAATCCGCCTATTCCATGAATCAGGTAAGGAAAGCATCTTAGCTCATTGTCGTATGAGTGCCCCCGCGTTCGCCCGCCATGTGAAGAAATATAATTTGTATGACCAAGTTTTTATTGCATTTGTGCGCCCAGTAAAAGAGGGTGAAGCTAAAGAAGAGGCCAAGTCCCCAGAAGTTGAATAATTTTTGAAAGAATTCGCAGATGGAGCCGAAGCCCCAAGCGGTGTAGTTCAAAGACCAATTAAACACCGCATTGATATCATTCCACGAAGCCAAATTCCTAAGGGACCTATATATAGACTGTTACCTAAAGAGTTAGATGACCTGCGAACCCAGCTTGACGAAATGTTGGAAAAAGGATGGATAACGCCTAGCTCCTCGCCCTACGGTGCGCCTATGCTATTTGTGCCAAAAAAAGATGGTGGGGTGCGCATGTGTATAGATTACAGAAGGTTAAATGATATAACAGTAAAAAATGCTTAGCCACTACCGCGAAAGACGACTTGTTGGATCGGGTGCAGGGTTGTAAATGTTTCACAAAGATTGATTTGAAATTTGGCTACCATCAAATTGAGGTAGAACCAGAAGACCAACACAAGACTGTCTTTCGAACAAGGTATGGTCACTATGAGTTCATTGTATTGCCCTTTGGTCTTACAACTGCCCCTGCAACTTTCCAAATAACTATGAATGAACATTTTTGTGAATGGCTTGATAAATTTGTCGTTATATACCTCGACGATATTTTGATCTTCAGTAAAGATTTAAACGAACATTGCGAGCACCTTCGACTTGTGCTAAATAAATTACGTGAGGCAAAGTTGAAACTGAACCCAAAGAAGTGTGAATGGGCTAAGCGTCAGGTTTTGTATCTAGGGCATGTACTTGATGATGATGTAATCAAACCGGAAGACACGAAAATTGCAGCAATACGTGATTGGCCTAACCCCCGCACTTTGAATGAGTTGCGATCATTCCTTGGGCTAGCCAACTATTATCGAAAGTTCGTTAGACACTTCACGATAATGGCTGTGCCCCTTCGCAGATTACTCAAGAAAGAAACCATCTGGAAGTGGGATTCTGACTGTACGGCCTCGTTTAAACGTCTAAAGAAATGTTTGATTAACTATCCGGTTCTGAAAGTTGTTAATCCTTCGCTGCCCTTTGTCGTCACAACCGATGCTAGTCAGTACGGGATAGGTGTTGTACTGCAGCAGGATGATGGAAATGGATACAGACCTGTGAAGTTCATGTCCCGACGACTGCCTAACGATAAGGTCGCCGCTTCCACGTATGAGAGGGAGTTGTTTGCTCTCAGAGAAGCCCTTGATCATTGGCGACACTATCTCCTAGGAAGGCACTTCAAAGTGTACTCAGATCATGAGACACTTCGCTGGCTTAAGACACAGGCCCGGATGACACCTAAGTTGACTAGGTGGGCCGTTGAGATCGATCAATATGATTTTGAGCTGAAGGCAATTAAGGGTAAGTATAATGTTGTCGCCGACACATTAAGTCGAAGATCATATTTCTTCGGTGCCGTTGTAACATATTTAGATGTGGGCACCGATCTGCAAGAGAAAATTAGGAATGCCTATTCCACAGATCCTGTCTATGGCGCTATGATTAAACGTGTGCAGGAAGCGCCAACAGAGTTTCCTAACTATCGTATCACACAAGGACTATTGTTTGAAAGGACTGATGTGCATGATAGGCTTTGTATTCCAAATGTAGAAGAGATCACAAGTTTGATCTTGGGGTGATGTCACGATACTGAAGGTCATTTCAGGTGGAAGAAGACCTACGCAAATCTTTTGCGTTCCTACACCTGGCCTCGCATGAAACCTGACTGCATTGCATATGTGCAGGGTTGTCAAGTGTGCCAAAGGAATAAAAGCACCACACAGCCTCCTCTTGGTTTACTAAAGCCTTTGCCTATTCCAGCTGGTCCTGGAGACTCTGTGTCCATTGACTTTATGGACACTAAGGTGAAAAGCAGGAATGGGAAGACTCAAGTAATGGTAATTGTAGACAGATTTAGTAAGGATGTTGTCTTTGTTGCATTACCAGCATAAGCAAAAACAGAATTGGTAATCCGGGAGTTCTTTAACCATTGGGCGAAAGACTATGGACATCCCTTAACAATTGTGAGTGATAGAGACACGCGGTTCACGAGTGAACAATGGCGGCAACTAATGAACGTTTATGACTCTAAGTAGACTATGTCTTCAGGCAGACATCCTGAAACTAACGACCAGACAGAACAAATGAGCAAGATATTGCAGCGAACATTGCGCATGTATATCCGTCCCGATCAGATTGATTGGGATGAGCATTTGCCTAAAGTTGCTAGCGCCTACAACAACTTTGTTCATCTGTCTACATGCAAAACTCCAATGGAGCTACATCTGGGATGACGTCCACGCAGACCGATTGATCGGTTGAACCCGAATCAAGTGCATAAGCTTCCACTAGGAACTAGTGAATTTGCTATCCAGTATCAGAAAGACATAAAAAAGGTGAAGGAAAATATAATAAACGCACAACATCAAATGATAGAACAGGCAAATAAGCACAAAAGACCTTCTCAGTTTGCTATAGGTGATCTGGTGTGGGTTAAGTCCAAGGAGTTTGCTCCCGAAGAGAACATCTCCCAGAAGTTGTTATGAGCCTACAAGGGACCTTGGCAGGTTCTAGATGTGATTGGTGATGTGGATGGTCCTTCATATGTAATTGAAATTCCTCAACATTTGCATACATATCCAGTATTCCACGCTTCAAAGCTCTTACCTTGTGTAACAAATGAGTTGTTTCCCAGTCGCAGATCGGCGATACCTCCTAGTATGGATGCGAAATATGATATCGATAAGATTGTTGCTGAAAGCACTTTCCAGACTGGACGAAGAGGTAGGCCCCAGCCACAATGTAAAGTAAGGTTCGCCTATCAAGACCCAAGTGAAGATCGCTAGTTCACAAGAGAAAATTTGCTCGAGTCTGCACCTGATATTGTATCGGCTTACGAAAGAGCTAAAAGAGGAATAAGTGTTATAGATAGGTGAAGGTTATTCTCAGAGGACTTCGAAACTAGGCCGGCGAGAGTAAAAGGGCCTTTGCCCGATTCAGACCCTGTTTGGCAAATGCAACATAGAGGGGTCACCCGCCAGGGCCCAACTCGTGAAAGCAGATCAAAGGACATGTTCTCTGGGTCAAGAGTCACATCCTAACTAAACAAAAGCCAATGTCAAAGGTCACAATTGTACCCCTGAACGAACAGTTGCAATGTCTAGATTCGAGGGTCACGTCTGTTCGTCCAGGGGGTGTGCAGGTCATGTCTATTCATGCAAGAGATGTGTCTGTATGTGCAGCATGAGTGTCTATTCGTGCAGAATGTGTGTTTGTCCAAAAGGAAGTCAAAGGGCAGGTTTCAAGTTCTGTCTAAGTCTAATAGGAGGTCTAAATTCAGACACCTAGTCCGAAATCCAAGCCAAATGGCCGCAGCAACAACAGACCCTGAGGGGAAAATACTAGGACACACACATACGCTTGGGTCTGGGACTGAAGGAGGCCCAAAGTGCCAATACAGACCAATGCAGACCTCGCCAGGGGAGGCCAGCAGTATAAAACAATAGGCCAGCCTCCCTTGACATCAGATCCCCACTGGCATTATCAGCAAGGAAGTGCTGCGTGCACTTGTGCGCCGGCTAGCTGGGTTAGCGTTGGAGGTGAAGCTGCGCTGGAATGAAGAAGGAGTTGGGCGCTGGCTTGCAAGAGGCAGCCATAGCTGCACCAGCCAAGTAGCATAGTTAGAGGGTTAGCTGTTAGTCTACAGTGCGTAGCATTCAGAGCAGATTCTCGAAGTAGGAGTGAGCACGCATGATGAGAGAAGAGGACCGAGACGAAGATCTTGAGGAAGGAGAGAGAGAAGTAAGAGACATGTTGACGAGTTGGCTATGGTAACTACTTACCTGTTTTGCGCTTGACAAGTTGCTGAGAGGTTGGCGCTGACTCAGCCACGCCCCATTGTGTTGATGTTCGAGAGAGGGACATATCATGATTGTTGAGCGCTTGGATTCATGAACTCGAGATACTCTTTATAATGTATTTGATATAATATAAGCTGCGCAATTTGGTTCTAATCTCGTCCCCATTTTGCGTTGTGTGTGTTGAGTCATAATCTGTGTGAATGGTGACATTGCATGCATTGTGATACACGCTCGCAACACGTGGTCAGTCAGGACCCTTGCACCGGGAAACCGCATTTGGCGGCACGCGTGTTGTTCCTCAATTGTTTGCTGAGTTTAAGGTTTAGGGTTTGTAGTTGACTGCCTGCTGGCTCAGATGATTTGGAGTTGGGAACAGACCTCTGGTGGATTCCAGTGCTCATCTTTCTCCAACAGATTTGTTTAACAGACTTGGGGTGCATACAGGTATTGTCTTCCTCAACCAGATTTCTTGTTATGACGGTGTGCATAAATTTATTAAATTTTGAATGCTGAAGGCAGACCATTCCTGAATAGAGTGGACTTTGGGCATCGTGAGTTAACTGAGTATGAACTCGGTTCCCTCCCGCCTTGCAAGCCCTCCACCTCCCCCCCCCACCACCCCTTCCTCACCCCCGTCGGCCTACCATCTCCCCCCCCTCCTCTCCCATCCACCCTCCCTTCCCCCTACCTACCTCTTCTGCATCCTCCCCAACGCACAACAGCAAACCACCATCCCCAGCAGAACTGCGGGTGAAGGAGGCCCCGACATTAGGCGCTTGCAAGACACGGTCCGCGGTCAAGGAGAAGTAGGCTCCTGGTGATACCTGAACGTGCTCCCGTGATCACGAACCCTGACTGGACCGGTTATGTACGGTCTGTCTTCCAATGTCGGCACAACGATGGTCCTGTACGATGCATCCTTGTGTGGACCAACCCGTCAAATTCATAATTGAAAGCGATGGTGGAGACACAGAGCTCAACCAAATCGTATAGAATGGTCCATCTCCAACGACTCCCGGTGGGTCACGCACGTCCAGTTTTCTAAACTTTTCTCGACAAGAATAGCCAAGTCATGGATGTGCTCGCCCTCAAACCCGATGAAGGCGGTGAAACGGGCCTGCTTCACCCCGTCCAGGAGGACGTCGATGTGTCTAATCTCACGCCCCGTGATGTGTTCTCCCATCACCACCTCCAGGAGGTTTTCGGGGACAACGTCCACCATGTGCACATGCTCCCAACCAACAAAAGTGCTTCCACATTTCCCTTGAAGACAGGCTAAGAGAGTGTGACTATGTCGCTCGTCATGACAGCAGAAATGGCGTGTGGAATGGCAATTGCTCTGTGTGTATGTGTGTGTGTGTGTGTGTGTCAGCAAAATGCCGCCTTTCCATGCTCAAGCACATTATGTGATACTTGCGGCCTGGGCCGCGGGCAATTCGGCCGCTGCGACCGAAAAAGTCGGCCGCGGTCGCGGCCGATGAGACCCAGTCTGCAGCCTGTTTTTTCAATATTTGTTTTTCCCCTAAAAATACGTAAAAAAAATTAAAAAACTAAAAGGGTGTAGGGCTTGGAAAACCCTACAATCCTATGTTTTTTATTTTGGAATCCAACTTCGTTTAAGCTTTTTAAAAATTGGAAAACGAGATTCAATTTAAACAAAATATTTAATAAAAATAAAAAGAAAAGCAGGAATTTTTTCTTGCCATTTTTTATCATGAGGGATATGGTCCCTGAGTTGTGCTGTATTTTTTTAAGAAATGATTTTTGGTTTTTTGTAGGGGAATTAGGTGTTTAAAAAAAATGAAGATGCAAAAATTTAAAGCAAATCAACATGAAAAGGGTTTGATTGATTGATTGTGTGTATGTGTGTGTGTGTGTGTGTGTGTGTGTGTGTGTGTGTGTGTGTGTGTGTGTATGTGTGTGCGCGCGTGGGTGTTTGTGTGCGCGCACGCGCGCGTGTGTGTGTGTGTGTGTTTGTGCCCTCGTGTTTGGAGTGTGTGCACGTTACGCACGCCATACCACGCTATGACTTTGGATGGTTGAGCTCCAGCACTAGCTTGGCCGGCACACTACGGAATCCTGGCAGGGAAGGTGAAGTCTATCAACAATGGAACGAGTTATGCGGTGCAGCCGAGGCGCTTTAGAGTACGTCGTAGCCGTGCAAATGGAGCGGTTGCCATACAGTGTGAGTGAACATATAGGCTGGAGGGCAAGGGGGAGGTGGGAGGGCAGACAATACATAAACACAGAGGACAAGCAAGGACGAATGCTGGAGGGCACGGGGGAGCAGAAGGACAAACGCCATACAAGCACACCCCACAGACAAACCAAAAAAAAACACCAGTCCTAAGATAGTCGAAGGACCGAAAAAAATAAAAAATAAAAAAGCTGGTGATGAAAGATTGTTTCGTCGGAGTTGCACCGACTCATCAGGAGGCTGAACCCTCGACAATCTGCGGAGTACCGGTTTTGGATGCTTTGGGTCATGAACCCTTTGACCCTTGTTGAAGGCAGATTGCCCACAAGCGGAACATAGCAGCGAGCGGCATCCGTGTGAAGCACCAGGCAACACACCCGAAGCCGCTCAACCGCACAACACCAAAGACGACTGCAAGGAAAGACACGGCACGCAGGACTTGCAGCAAGGCAACCAAGCAGTGAAGCACCAGGCAACACGAAAGGCACGACCAGCGGAAGGGCAGCAAGGCAGCGGAGCAACGAAGCGCAAGGCAACACCACAACCCAGCCACACCACACAGCGAATACAGCAGCTTGCCAAGAACGACCTGCGAGGCAAGCGGGACGGGCAGCAAGGCAGTGGCGGAGCGCAAACAAGGCCGTCCACACATCCAACACGGAGCAAAGCAGCACATCACCTACTCACATCACGGGTGAACCCCGCAGACTGTTGGTTCCCACCACCCGTTGAGCCAGGGAGACACTCCGACGACCATCCATCATCACCGACGGGCAACACAGACATCCCGAACCGAGCGCCCCCCTAAGAGTGCAGTTGGCACTCCAAACGAGGAACCACTGACTGTTTGGCACTACTTAAAGGTGCTCAGTTGGGCATACAAGGATACTTAGAAAAAAGTAGGGGAGAGGCGGAAACACAAACATACCACAAACTGATTATGTGTGTGCGTGTGCGTGTGTGTGTGACCCACCCACTGTCCCTCCATGAGGAAGGCCAGATGGACTAGAGCCCAGGGGCATTAGGCCATTTTGGCCTGCATACAAAGATACTTAGAAAAAAAAGTAGGGGAAAGGCAGAAACACAAACATACCACAAGCTGATTGTGTGTGTGTGTGTGTGTGTGTGAGTGTGTGTGTGTGCGTATGCCGGTGAGGAGGGGGAGGACCCCTCCCCCACCAATCAATCAATCAATCAATCAACCAATCAATCAATCAATCAATCAATCAATGATTTTATTTTTTATTTTTATTTTTTTGCTACTTACCAAAAACCACCCCCCAAATTTTCAAAATTTTTTATTTTTTTTTGTGCAGGCCGTTAGAGGCCGACGTGCGCAGGCCGCGCGCGCGCGCCAATTTCCTGCACGCGCCCCCGCCTGGCTGTGGCACGGCCGAGCGGAAACTCGGTCGCGAGGTCTCGACCGCAGGATCCGCGGCCTAGGGTGGCATCAAAACAGTCCGAAAATAATGCCACCAAACACAAACGGCCGACTTCCACTGCGCAATAATAGAAATTTGCTTTCGGTATACCCGCGTCATGAACTCATCAGTGGCCTTTTTTTTCTATCCCTTCATCCCGCTTTTTGTCACTAGCGTGCAACAATGTTATGGACAGCATGAAAACATTTCACAAGTACAGTGGCGGCATGCGGCAAGAAAAAAAAAAAAAAAAAAAGAGTCTTCCTCATCCGTTGCATGGAACTTCATTAAATTCGTTCTTATCCTGACACGTATGATTTTTTCGGCTTTTGCCCCCATCGACGGACCTTATTGGATGAGACTTCGGTCGAGCACCAGAGGACAGACCGGCGAACCAACCACTGACAGCGGGAATGTATCACAATTAAAAAAATCTCATTTGAAATTAGAAAAATTGATTTACAACAATACACTCCCGGATGAGGACAGGACAGGACGCAGTGATGCTGATGCGGGGATGGACGTCACTGTCGTTCCTCATCAACAAAAAATCAAGACATACCACCCCAGGGTGCAAAAGAAGTACATCGCCCCCACTATCCCTACAGAACCAACCTTGCATCACAGTGCAACACACACAGCGATGGCGACGACCTATGTATCACCCGCGGGCCATTTTACCGACCGCGGTCGGGATCCCGCCCCCGGCGGCCGACCGCCCGCGGCCGAGTGCGGGCATGAAACCCCGAGAATTTTTTCGGGGCCTAAAAATAGGCAAAAAGAAAAAGAAAAAAAAAAAGGCGTGTAGATAAAAAAAAGTTCTACACGACTATGATTTTTAATAATTTTTTGTGACATATACTCGAAGGGAAAAAAATAAAAAATAAAAATGGAAAAAAAATAAAAAATATTAATAAAAACGGTGATGATTTTTTTTTCTTCATATTTTTAGTTTGTTGAGCCGGTGAAAAAACACTGCCCCCCTCCCCTCCACACACACACAATCAATCAATCAATCAATCAATCAATCAATCAACAAACCAATTGCAATCAATCAATCAATCAATCAATCAATCAATCAATCAACAAACCAATTGCAATCATTCAATCAATCAATCAATCAATCAATCAATCAATTTGATTGATTGATTGATTGATTGATTGTTGATTGTGTGTGCGGGTGTGTGTGCGTGCGTGGGTGTGTGTGTGTGTGTGTGCGTGTGTGTATGTGTGTGTGCGCGGGCGTGTGTGTGTGTGTGTGTGTAATATTGTGTCTGTGGGTGTGCGCACACGTGTGTGTCTGTGTGTGTGTGTGTG
>BFEA01000019.1:236446-261431 GCA_003427395.1 Chara braunii | reverse complement strand
ATATATATATATATATATAGCCTCCTGATTAGTCGGTGAAACTCCGACGAAACAGTTTGTCACAGCCCCTCGTTTGTTGTCCTCTTCTCTCTCTCTGCCTACGGTTTTACCGGCCAGTTCTGTTTGTGACGATATATATATATATACATATATATATGTATATATATGTGGATATGTTTATATATGTATACGAGGGGTTATGAAATATGAGACTATCACTTCTCACAACTACTATAGGGTTTCCTTCAACCATTATAGTTATGCTAAGCAAGGGTAGTTCAAAAAGTCAAGTAGGAGTTTGCATGGTATAAGACGATCACTCTCACAACAATTGTGTGTCCTGTTCATCCGCATTCACACAATACTTAGACTATCACCAAACTCAATTCAAAGATCTTATAAGCATACCTGCAATCGCACAGAGTTCAAACAACAACATCACACACACTAAGGGAGTCAACTTTACTGCTTTCTACGACTCACATTCTGCCTTATGCATACAAGCCCCAACCAATTTCCACCATCCCTCAATAAAGGTACTCAATTTGTAGAAATGACCACTTAAAAAAAAGTATGGGTGAAAATTCCAAGAAATATAAAAACCCACAAGAGTCAAGGTCTTAGGTTGAGATGTAGAAGAAGGGAAGTTGTGTCGTAAACCGACCTGTTATCAAGGGATAATAGAAGAATGATCTTTCGTAGGACCAGGCTAAACAAATCAAACCTTCAATCGAATTCGTTAACCTGCACCATAGTTCAGGCCAAAGTGGACCAAGTACTTCGTTCAAAACAGATGAAGGACCAACACCACTTCATAGCCTATCTCCTTTACTAACGTTTACCTTACTTTCCTTAGAGGTCATCGACAACTTTGACATTGTCTTGCCAAAGTTTTCCCTAGCAGAAAATAATCTAACTCTCTAATTTTAACAAAATTTCGGCAGCGCTTCCCGTAGGAAAAGTGTCTTTTTATAATTTTCAAATGTAAAAAAAATGACTAACTTTTTCAGATTTGTAAAAATTTCGACAACTCTTCCCGTAGGAACAGGAGACTGCCGAGATTTATACAAAGCTAAAAAAATTAATACAAAAACAAAGTACAACTATACTTGGGACTAACTTCTGACACTCACTTGAAAGTTAGAGTTTGTGATAGTTTACATGATCCTCTTTTGAAGATGGTATCGCGAGCTACCGCTAGTCCCCACTTCTAGTAAGGTCAGTCCTACCATATCCCAAGCTTCCTTTCCCATCATCAATTATAGTTTATCTATGGTTCCAACGCTCGGCGAGCATCTGAACAACTGACGCTACCAAGAGATGCCCCAAAATGAGTGTCGCTCAATCAAACATGCATAATCAATATCCCTCTCAATCCCACATTTGGCCAAGTAGTTCATTAATCTCTCAGTTCTTTCAACCTTCAATAAAAACCCCTTTCCTATGACATAGGATTAGACCGCCCCAACTTAGGGGTACGTCTTACCTGCCTATGCAAAACAAATAAAGAACGCACAACTAGACTGCCCCAACTTAGGGGTATGCCAAGCTTACATGACTAAAACGTATGTCCGGACTGCCCCAACTTAGGGGTATACCCAGCCCAACATAAACTGTGAACATAAAGCATATGACCAGACCGCCCCAACTTAGGGATACGTCTGGCTTCTGCTTAACTGACGACATGAAGCATAACACTAGACTGCCCCAATTTAGGGGTATGCCTAGATAGCCTTAAACAAAGTTTACATAGGGCATAGGATGAGACTACCCCAACTTAGGGGTATGCCTAACCTGCCTAAACAAACATAAATAACGAATGGTCGGACCGCCCTAACTTAATGGTACATCCAACCTACATAACATCAACAACAAAGGGCATATCGCTAGATTACCCCAACTTAAGGGTACGCCTAGTTAGCCTAAACAGTTTAAGATAAATAAGGTAATACGACTCGACCGCCCTAACTTAAGGGTACGCCTAATCTGCCTAAACAAGTAACAGACGACGTATGACTAAGCCACCCCAACTTAGGGGTACGCTTAGCCTCCATAACAACACTTCAAACAAGCATAAGTATCTGCATAAACTTTATAACTTTTTTTCTTCTTCGGCAGATAGTTAGACCTACCCTAATTAGGGAGACATTCAACACTGCCTTGTGTTTAGAAGGGAAAATAAAGAAGTTTTATACTAACTGTATGTCTTTTCATGTTATAACGGGTATACGATTGGACCGCCCCAACTTAGAGGAACGTTCAGCCTGCCCAGGTTACCTTCACATTATATTCATCACTTGTTTTTCCTTCTCTTTTTTTTCATACCTGGCTTATTGACTTGACCTCCCAACTTAGGGTGTTTGTCTATCAGATGCATATAATATATATATATATATATATATATCGTCACAAACAGAACTGCCCGGTAAACCGTAGGCAGCGAGAGAGAAGAGGACAACAAACGAGGGGTTGTGACAAACTGTTTCGTCGGAGTTTCACCGACTCATTAGGAGGCTGAACCCTCAACAGTCTGCAGAATCCCCTCACGGATTACACTGTAAATGATAATCTACCTTAACCAAAATCAAAGTAGACTATCACTCACCCACACCAGATGAAAAACTCTACAGACTATCGGTTCAATATATATATATATATATATATATATATATATATATATTTGTTTTTATATTTTGGATTAGACTTTTAGGTTCATAGCTTATGGCTAGGCCGCTCCAACTTAGGGGTACGCCTAGTCTCATGTCGTTATCCCCCTCCGAAAAAAACACACACAGAACTGGGTCTACGCAACTTCAAATATCCTCTGTCTTGTTTTCAGCAACCCAAAGAAACATCAGGAATTTGAGCCTTCCCAACTTAGGGTGTTTGTCCTCCTGTTGAGAAACCCCAAAGAAAACAAGTGGTTGGACTGTCCAACTTAGGATAGGCCCAACCCTCAAAGGTCATACACTCAGTCTAGAAGACAAAAATAAAACATATCGTTGGACCCACTCAACTTAGAGGGATTCAGCCTTGGGTTAACTCGGTCAAACACATGAAAAACATCTTTAACCCACCTTTCCCCATTCATCTGTCTGAATTCACACAAATAATCTGAGTTTATTTTTCATACTTGTCAATTTTACCTTTCAGATCGTGTCCTGAATTCAAAACAAACAAAAGCAATTAGTTTTCTCAGTCATAGTTACAGGCACACAATTACAAAAGGTAATACGGTTTAAGAGAAAGGATCACACATGTAAAATGAAATTATACCTGAGTGTTCCTTGCCTCAAGAACCCCGCCTGGGTTCTGGCAGAGCTGCTGCAATCGGTGGGTCAACTCTCCACAGAGTCTTGATGTGGTCATACGGGTTGCAACCCCGCCTGCCGCCTTCCTCTCATAACCTTAGACTAGACTTAGAGTAAGAAGGATAGAAGGAGGGGTTTTCAGACGCTCGAGATACAAGAGTGGGACAGACTCAACTTGCAAGAGAGGACCTTGGAATCTTGAATCTCCTGAGGAACCCGCAATGATGGTCGAAAACGCAACAAAGGATGATCGATCCGCAGTCACAACGCAGAGTAACCACACGCTGAAAGACGTCTACTTTGCAGCAAAGAGTTCTTCGCCGAGTTGGTCAGCCCTTCAAAGACACAACGTCGTCCCTTATGACCAAGATGTTACATCACCCAAAACTGCCACATTTGAATAAAACGCACCCTCATGCTCTATTTGAAGGACAGATGAGATCCAACAACACACAACAAAACAACAGTGCGTACCACAGTTGTGTGCAGCAGTTATAGTAGCGCTCAACAATAGGTTTCCTATTTTGAGGTCTCCCCAGCGACAAACAATAATCTTCGAATCTTTAGGCAACAAACAAACTTAAAACACAATACCTGACCGCAATGATACCTCAATAGCAGTATTAAAAATAGATGTAGCAACTCAAAATGCCGACCGTGGTTTTTTTAGTACAGAGGTTGAGGATTGCTGCAACAATAACAACTTCCCTTCCTCACCCGCAACACCCGGTTTCGCACGCGACAGAGCAAGACCGACTACCAGCAACAGCTCAAAGACAAAGTTGATAAAAAAAATGCAACACTTATGAACCTGCAGCACAATCACAGTACTTGTTTGATTGTTAGTGTTACTTGTGGCTTCTAACACCAGGTGCATCGTGAACCAACAACCTGTAGTCGGGATCACATCAGTAGACCACTTGGTCATACACAGTCTGCTGCATACCCTCACTTGGTTGTGATCCGATCAACAGCCACTGTTGACCCACGTTTGTAATCCAATTGTCTTATGTATGTGTTTAACTGAGTAGCCTGCCAATGTACAAAATTGGGTAAGACCCTTTCGCTATAGTACTCGAAGATACACCGCGTTAGACATATACATCGGAAGGAGCACCTGATATGAACATGAACTAAGGAGCTTGTCATATGGCGTACCTCTAAGTTGGGGCGGTCTGGTCATAGTTTATGTTCAGTCGAGCATACCCCTGAGTTAGGGAAGTCTGGTCATACGTTATTTGTCATGTAAGTTGGGCATACTCCTAAGTTGGAGTAGTCTTATCGTGCGTATCTTATGCTCTCATTTAGGCAGGTCAGGCATACCCCTAAGCTGGGGCGGTCGGATTTTATGTCATAGGAAAGGGGGATAAAAGAGGGATAAAAAAATTGAGAGACCAACACACTACTTGGCCAAAGCGAATGTGGGACTGGGAGAAATGTTGAGTATGCATGTTTGATTGGGGACACTTGTTTAGGGCGTCTCTTGATAACCTTAGTTGCTTAGATGCTCGTCGAGTGTTGGAGCCATAGGTAAACTATAATGGATGGTGGGAAGAAAAGTTTCGATAAAATAGGTTTGACCTTACTGGAAGTTAGGACTAGTGCTAGCTCACAATGTCATCTTTTGAAGAAGGATCGTGTAGACTATCATTAGTTCTAAATGTCAGGGAAGTGTCAAAAAGTCAGTCTCAAGTATAGTCAAACTTTACTTTTGTATTTTTTGCTTTGTATAAATATTTACGGTCTCCTTTTCCTACGTGAAGCGCTACCGAAATTTTTACAAATTTGAAAGGAGTTGTGCGTTTTGAGTTCATAAAAATTTGAAAAGAAACTTTTTCTATGGGAAAAGCTGCGAAAATTTTCTGAAATTTGAAGAGTTATATTATTTTTCTGCTAGGAGAGAATGTAGCAATTCACCCTGTTTAAGGTAGATGCTACCAAAATTCTCAATAACGTTTCATGCCAATTGAAGAAAGGTAAAAAAGAAGCTAGTAGGGGAGTTAGGCTACGAGATGAAGCATGTCCTCCATTTGGTTTAAACGCTGTAGTGGTTATTTTAGCCTAAACTGTGAAGTATGTCTACACATTCGATTGAAGGCTCGATTCGTTCGGCATGATTCTACAAAGGATCACTCCTCTGTTATCTTTTGATAACATATCGGTTTACGACGTAACTTACCTACTTCTGTATCTAAACCTAAGGCCTTAGCCTTTTGTGGGTCTTCATGTTTCTTGGGATTTTCACCCAGACTTCTTTCTGAATAGTCATTTTTAAAGCCTAGGAACTTTTGTTAAGGGATGGTGGAAAATGGTTGGACTTGTGTACATAAGGCAGGGTTTGGGTCGCAGAAGACGGTAAAGTTGACTCGCTTAGTGTGTGCGATGTTGTTGGTTAAAATTTGTGTGATCTCAAGTATACTTGCAAGATTTTCGATTGAGTCTTAATGATTGTCTGTGTATTGCGTGAATGCAGATGGACAAGCCACATTATTATTGTGAGAGTGATCGCCTGAGATTTCGCAACGTTTTTCACTGATTTGAACGAGCTTTGTTTTGCGTAATCACAATGATTAATGGCAGTGCGTGAGCATAAACTTCGTGACAACCTCGATGATGCGCACGCACGCCTTTTCTATTTAAATTAGTTGATCGGACGTTGGTCTTGAACCTGGAATTCACGGTCCTTCTCAAGGACACTCCATGTTCCAACTCAACACAAATGGGTACCCCCTATGTGTTGAGCATTTGCGCGTTGCCCATCGTGACGTCCTGCCTAAAGGTCAAAAGCGTTGCGAGGGTTGTACGGCTCATCCTTAAACCATTCAATATCGTGAAGGAAATTTCCTTCACGATACCTCATCTCTGACACTTGAGTATCGTCGCAACGTTGAAGCCCGCGGAGGGTCGAGCGATTGTGGGTAACGCTTGAAGCGTCACCATGATAGTTAATCGTGAGAGTTCGCATAACTAAGTTTTATGTTTTCCCTCCCGCGAGCGTCCCTCTGAAACATTTTCGTGTGTGGAGTAGACTTGAAGTCTCACATGGAATAAGTTGTGGGTCAAACGCTCGTGAATGGGACGACATGAGGCTTGGCCTTTTCCTTGCATATGACTGCCATGACCAACGCATACACGTGTTTTACATAGATCCATGCCTATGAGCATTTTTTACGATCCTCAGGTATCGATTTTCCTTGTTTACATTTATTTTTGGTGGAACGGTAAGGTTTCAGGTAGAAGGGTTGGCGTGTTGCTGGTGGTGCGCTAGAGAACTCACTACCACTCCAAATTCTCTTCTGCCCTCGACATCATCTTACCCTAACCCCACTGGGGCACCGCAGGGTGTAGGAGATGGTCGGGTGTTCAATCCGCTTTTGCGCTCACTAAAGGATTGACTCCTTAAGAGCGCGCATCAGCCGACGACTGAACATCCAATGCGATCCCATGGCTCAGAAGAGACCGCACCTTTATGGGCATAACATAAAACTTCATCATTGCAACTACTCATGTGTTCGCACATGAGTAGTCAGTATGATTGAGCCATGTAAATTGGCGTCTTGTTTATGTGAAGTTTTGCGTGTGACGTTCGTGTGTTCTGATCCAATAAAAGTTACGGGTCGAGTGGGAAAAAGGGTTAGGTGCGACATTGCAATTAGGATCGAGTTTTGCTATTGGAAAGTGCATCGCTCAGTTAGAATAGTCATCCTAGTCGGCCGACGTAGGGTCGCGTTCGAGAGATCAGCTCCTCGAGCGACGATTCGCGCGCGGGTCCGATTTGGGCGTTAACGTCTCGTACCCCGTATGCTATAGCGAACGAGAAACGCCCTCGGTTGGGTCACCTCTGAGATTGCATACGAAAAACCTTCGCATGTGGTCCGGTAGCTCAGTGGGGATACGCTCACCCAAAGGATGGTGACAACTCCCGCGGGTGGAGGTAAGTTGTGCCTCACGTGGCCATATCCTGGCGTAGGGGCCCGCGAGAGGTATGGTTAGCGCACTCGGGCGGAGCGGCAAAAATGCTTTATGTGATAAGTCTTACAAAATTCTGCATAGCGCGGTCGAGAGGGTCCCCCTTTGGGATCAATGCGCTCGACAACGTGCCTCTCGCTGCCCTGGCCTAGAGCCAGGGCTATCTGACTATCTTACATGTTCGGTCAGTGGGACCAGGCCGTGGTCTGACCCCATAGGTCATGTGCTCATTAAGTCCAGCTTTCCCTGTCGGGTACAACTATCAATACCAGGAAGGTTCTGTCCAGTTATGTCCGTCCGCTGGGAGTACACCCCAACTGCAGTCTGTTTCAGTCTCATTCTTCACTTGCACAGTCTGGAGTACGTGTGTGTTGAATATGTGTTGGAGTTGCGTCGTCCCTTCCAGCTCCATCTCCATCTCCCCCATCCTCATCCCTTCGTCTTAATCTTGATGGACTGCTACTAGTATCCCGACGGGTCGGCCACACCCTATTTCATGAAATTTTGGCTAAAAAATGGATTTTCAATTTTGTTCAAAAAATATAAAATGTTTATTTTTACAAAATCGCAGTTAAAGCTCGTTGAGTCACCGAGGGAGTTTATAACAAACAACAAATCCCGGTTTAACTCAAGTGCTTTGTGGGAGTAAAATCATGGTTTCATCCAAGTTGGCCCTCCTTCTCTTACAAGGCATGGACCCTAGGCGTGTGTGGCATTCAAAAAAAGAAAAAAGAACTATACCCGCGTTGTACTCACTTGTGGTTAATAGGTGGTGTCATTTTCGGTAAATTTTTCACCGAAACTGCCATATTTCACTGAATTTTTGCTTTTTTTTTTTTTTTTTCTAATATGTATAAGCTTTAGGGTATATCTGTATTCAGTTTTGGCGTATTTTGACGAGTAACGAAAAAGTTGGCAAAAACTATGAATTCGGAAAACGTTTTGGTGAATTGCGAAAGTTGCTTCAAATAGGGTTTTATAGTGCTGTTCAATTCGGGAAACGTTTTGATGAACTTCAAAAGCTACTTCGAATAGGGTTTTATAGTGTTGTTCAATTATTTTTTTTCCTTTTTTTTTTGCTTGTTTGGCATTATGATGTTTGTATTATGCGCCTGCATCGTTTGTTTGCAAACGTTTTGACGACATTGTTTATAGTGCTGCAGCGAAAAACCCTGAATTTTGGGCCTTCCGTTAACCGCGCATCGTTGTACTCAACCCACGAACGTATGTTTCGTAGGTTTTTAGGCGCCCTCCCAAAAACAAAAAAAACATAGGGGGAAGGCCCCCGTCGTGTGCTACACGGGGGGGGGGGGGGGGATGTTTTTTTTTTATGTTTCCTAGGTGTTTTTTTTTTTAAAGGGGTCCTTTTCGGCCTTCAAGGACCATCTGCCCCGGACCCTTGCCTTTTCTGGGCGTCGTTCACAGAGAGAGAGAGAGAGATGGACCACGGGTTTGTCCTCCCCTAAGCACAATGCACCCTAATCGTACGAAATGTATACAAGCTATATTTATTATCGAGTGCAACAAAAATGAGGGTCCGTTGTGTTGCGGAGGAAATTGACATTCCACACATAGTAGGAGTGAGAGAGAGAGAGAAACGTGGAGACATTAAGCCACCAATAGTGTCCCACGACCTGAATTTGTCGACTTGGTAACCACTGGGTGCTTTCCAGCCTAGGAAAATAGGTTGGGCACAGGCTCGGCCTGGGTGTAAATCGAAAATGCACCGGCCTCCGGTCAGCAAGCGGAAACAACCTCTAGTCGACAGGCCGAAACGGGCCCAGTTTCTACCTGCCACCATTTGGGTTAGAGGCGTGCGCCTTTAAAAGTGGTTTTTGTTTTCACACCAACAACAAGCCTCTCGTTTCTTACACCTCCAAAGCCAAGAATCCACGGCAGTACACCGCCCATCCCACTTGCTCCGTCGCCAGCCATCCCAATAGTAACCAAGTGACATTGACGAGCAAGGAGACAAAGAGCACCCACATCTTTCATTTTTTTCGTTTTCTGCTCTTGTTTTTGCTTTTTGTATCTGTATATAGCCGTCATTAGGTCTACGTGCAGTTACCAAAACCCTCTGGTAGTATTGACTACTACGTATATTTGTATGTGTGTGTGTGTGTATGAGAGAGAGCGAGAGGACGATGACACCTTTCCTTGTTGTCCTTTTTTCTTGACACTAGCGTTTGTATGTGCTTGTAATTACGTTTAAGTGTAATCATCAAAGCCTCCTCGCTATTGACTACTGCGTCTGATAGGGAGAGAGGCCACACCTTTCTTTTTTGTCATTTTTTGCATTTTTTTCTTGTTGTTTGTGTTTGTATGTGCCGATAATTACATCTAAGTGTAGTCATCAAAGATTCCCGCTTGTTTTTTTTTTTTTTTTTTAGGTGTGTATGTGTATGTGTGTGTTTATGTGTGAGTTTATGTATTTGTTTAGGTGTGTGTTTATTTGTGTGTGAGAGAGAGAGGATGACGTTATTTTCTTATATGTTCGTTTTTGTTCTTCTTCGTATTGTTCGTGTTTGTATGTCACCGTAATTGCTTCTAGGCGTCGTCAACAAAACTTCCCTCTACTGACTACTTTGTGTGTGTGTGTATGTCTATGTGCATGTATGAAAGAGAGAAAGGACGGCTACAATACAGTGACCCTTCATCGTTTGTTGTACACGTGTGTGTATCTGACCATACTGACGTTTACATTCGTTCACGACGACCTTTTCGCACTATATTCTTGCTCTTTTTTTTCTCCTTTGCTTCTTTCAAGTTTTTTTCCGTAGAAGCTCTTCGCTCAATTTTTTCCCCTATTTGTACTATCCGTTACTCGTACGATTTTTTTTTGTAATGATATCTGAGTAGGGGGTTCCTCATCCCTTTTTTTAACCACTCGTATGACTACAATCACTCTACCACTACTTAATGTTACAAGCGCACCATCTTCGTGCAAACACACACACACACACACACACACACACACACACACACACACACAGGTGGACAAAGAGAGAGAGAGAGAGGACACGTGAAACTAAGAGGAAATAACATCCATTTACTATAAAAATAGCTCAAAGATACATTCATTTTAACTCATAATAGTGAATGTATCTTGGAGTCTTATATAGATAGATGCATCGTATTTGTTTTGGTTTCCTTTGTTGTTTTAAGAGTCACATAGAGACCTGCAATAATACAAGGTATATTTATGGTCAGGTGCAACCAACATGAGGGTGCGTTGTGTTGGGGAGGAAATTGATATTCCACGCATAGGGGTGAGAGAGAGAGAGAAAGACGTAAAAACATTAAGCCACCATTAATATCACACGACCTGAATTTGCCGACTTGGTAACCATCAGGTGTTTTCCAGCCTAGGAAAATAGGTTGGGCACAGACTCAGTCTGGGTGTAAATCGAAAATGCACCAGCCTCCGGTCGGCAGGCGGAAACGACCTCTAGTCGGCAAGCCGAAACAGTCCAGTTTCTACCTGCCACCATTTGGGCTAAGGGCGAGTGTTTTTTAGACGCAGTATTTTTTTTCACACCAACAACAATCCGCTCGTTTCTAACACCTCTAAAGTCAAAAACCCACAACAGTGCAGCGCCCATCTCGCTTGCTCTCTCACCAGGCATCCTAATACTAACCAAGTAACATTGACGAGTGAGGAGACAAAGAGCACCCACATCTTTCTTTTTTCTCGTTTTCTGCTCTTCTTCTTGCTTTTTGTATCTGTATATAACCATCATTAGGTCTACATGCAGTCACTAAAGCCTTCAGCTAGTATTGACTACTATGTGTATTTGTACGTGTGTGTGTGTGTGTGTGAGAAAGAAAGAGGATGGCGACACCTTTCCTTGTCGTCCATTTTTTTTGCCACTCGCATTTGTATGTGATTGTAATTACGTTGTCGAGCACATCGGTCCCTCGCCACACAGGGCGGGACCCTCCCAGTCGCGTCACGCAGGAGTTGGTCTAATCCTCGTCGTGATTCACATAGAGCTTCCGCAAGCCGCTCCGGCCGAGTGCGCCAGCCATACCTCTCGCAAGGCATTACGACAAGATAGGGCTAACGAGAGGCACAACTTACCTCCACTTGAGGGAGTTGTCACCTCCCTTCGGTGGGCGTATCCCCGCCGAGCTACCAGCCCATCATACGAAAGCTAATCAGTTGCAATCGCAGAGATGAGGCAGCTGAGGGCGTTTCGCGTTCGATGTAGCACAAGGGGTACACACGGTCTTACACCTCTATCAGACTCGCACACGAATGCACTAGGGGGGCTGAAGTCCCAAGTGTAATTCGTCGTCGGTCGACCAGGACGCACTCCACATACCACACGTTACACTACAACACTCACACACACGGAACGACACAAAATAAACAACACAACAATACTCCTAGTTTCTTTTGTAGTCATCCCATAACCTTACGATGCGAAAATCGGACAGGCGACGGGCGCAAGACATAGTATAAAACCGTGTGGACGCATAGTCTTCCCATATCCACTAGCGATGGATGAATACGCAAGCAGTCGCAATGATGGCGTACTATGTAGTAGCCATAATCATGCGGTCCTCGTTAATCTTGAGGGTCGCATTCGACGCTCAAGTGTCGGCTGACGCGCGCATTGAGGGGTTAATCTCTCAAAGTTAGACAACCGCCAAGTGTGGTTGAGAGTCACACTCTCTTCTGCATCCTGCAGAGAGTGGGTGGTACACAGGTTCATACCTGTGGTGGCAATTGTCTCTTATCACCCTGAAGACCAGCTCCATCATCCAGGTTCTGGGGAGAAGTCAAAGGGTTTGACTTTGACGGTTGTCACGCACTCCAACATCCAAGTATAAAAATTTAACAAACAAAAATCAATCAGAAAAGTAATTAATAATCCCGATACCAAGCGCATTGGCCCCCGCGCGAGCAAGGGCCCTCCTGGCCGCGTCACGCAGGAGAAACTTAGGCTTTCAACCTTTTAGAGACAATTAGGGGACGACACGGTAACCCGCGTCGACCCTTCGCCACTCCGATCGAGTGCGCCAGTTGTACATCCCGCGGTCCCCTACGACAGGATAGGTTCTCGCGGGGCACAACTTACCTTCCCTAAGGAGCTGTCACCACCTTTAGGGGCGTATCCCCACCGAGCTATCGACCCACATGAGAAGACTTTTATAATGCAATTGCAGAGGTAGGCCGGCCGAGGGCGTTTGCTCGTTCGCTGTAACATAGATACGCATGGTTAAACGCCAAAGTGAACTCGAACGTCGTCCGTCCCTGGGGCGCTGATCTCCCAAGAATCGGACCGACGTCGGTCGACTAGGACGTGATATTCCAAGCGTAAAAAAATCCCAATCAATCCTAGTCCCTTCTTTCAAAGACAATCAAGAGTTAATCAGACAAAATGCTTTCAAAAGATGGTTCGGGTCAACGTAAGTTCACTTATCTTCTGAAATCAACCTATATACAATACACTCATGCATCCGACAAAAGTCGACTTGACTTCAAACAACACTTATCAACAAAAGATCAAAGCACAACTGATATACAACGCGACGCTCAAATGACGCATGACTAAAGTATCTCCACTCTGCTTGCCAGACGGCTGGACTGTCACGACTTTTTCGACTTGATGAGATGCGTTGCCAAGTTCTTTCATACCACACTAACTGCTAGCAAACAAGATGCTATCGCTCTAATGATGATCACACTTTCAGTCTAACTTTGGTGTGAATGTCATCTGCAAGTAATCCGGCTACCACTATACAAGTCAGCACCCGACTTAAACAACCGAACACTGGATGCTCCATTAAGGACGAGGATCCACTTTCAAATTTTGTTGGTCGCTTTGTCCTCCTGACCCTCGTTGACCTTACCGAAAAGCTAGCTAGTTAAACCTTGTTTGCCATATCAACCCTATTGGTCCTCGCTTCTTGTGGCGAGGCCAACCATGATAAGAGTGCCTAGACGCATTCTGTTCCAACTAGTAACCATGAACCGAGTTTCTTGTGGCTCAGTTCTCCATGCACTAGTGGCCCCCAAAATGACCACTAAGGGGTATGCTATGACAACTCCCCTTAACGTGAGGCATTAAGAACTTACGGCTCTTCCGTGAGTAGGTGCATATCCTTCCCTAGAAGGTGGTCTGGGATACCTTTTGTCCTCGCCCGAGAACCTCGGATCTCTGAAGTTGGGCTGGCTCCACCACAACAGCATAATATCCCCCCGCATAAGCGGTCCACTCTAAATCGATAACAGGGCCGGCCCCTAAGGCAACGAACCCCCGGCTCATATGCCTCTTAGGAAAGGGAAAATGTCTACCACGGCGACAAGCGATCCCTCGCCGCCTTACATCAAGGGTAACTTAAACGAAAAAGGAGATCACATGAGAGAAAATCATTCAGACAGACGGGAAAGACAGAGAGGGTCATTCGTGAAAGAACGGGTATCCTCAGGAAAAGTCTATATCCAATTCATTTTTTCTTTTTTGTGTGATCAAATTCCTTTTCGTCGTCTACTGGTTGTCCTTCCCGTCAACATGCATCTGAGATTCCTTTTTTTCAGGCATCCTTCTACCTACTTGCACATCAAATCAAACAACAATTTCAAAAGAAGACAACGCAATCCTAAACTTATGTCAGACTTCCATTCACGCGCGCAAACACACATTTCCTCTACCTTTTCAGTGAATATCCAAAGAACAGGGTCAAGCAAAGTGCGGGTTCACACAGGTGTGAAGGGGTCTGAGTCAAAATTGACTGACTGACCTGAGTGGAGTTGAAGAAACAGTCCACTCAAGAAGACCGTTTGGAATTTCACTGCTCCATAAAAAGATTGTCGCAACAAGTCGTCCACAAGGTACCCTTAAAAGTAATTTCCTGCTGCGACACTTCCCCAACACACTATCACTCCCAACAATCCAATAACACCTTCGTGCCGCCGCCGCTCACCCCCAATTTCACTGCGCCACTACGGCGTCTCACTCACACCACTTTCAAGTGCACCACCACTTTGCAATACCTTCCTTGTGCCAATGCCCAATCACCTCCTTATATAGTCAGTTCGAGAACACTGCCGCCTCTGCCGTGAAAAACCGGCAGCGCTTCCACACCACCGTCGTCAAACGCGCGCTGTCGCCGTAAAATTTCGACAGCGTTTTCGCGTCACTACCTAAAATGCAGAGTCGCTGCCGCAAAAAAAAAACGGCAGAGCTTCCGCATCACCGTCAAAAAGCGTCGCCGTTGTCGTGCCAAATAGGCAGAGTCTCCTCTGCACCGCTTGCCGAAGACTTGCCGCCGCCGTGCAAAACGGGCAGAGTTTCCCCTCCACCGCTTGCCGAAAAACCTGCCACGAACAGCACCACCTCCTGCTGGCACCCCGCAGCACGGTGACTATGGCAGCCTCTCCTCTCCTCACCTCGTTCAGATGGTGGCTATGGTTGTGTTTCACAGCTATAGCCACCTCCACCAATCCTTCTCCCTCACTTGCAGATCTCCACTCAGCTCCTTCTCACTCCACTAGCAGCTCCTCCTCCAGCAGCCAGCATAATGCTGCTCTCCACTCCACACTCAATTAGAATGTGGGCAGCACCTCAATTTAGTGAGGATGTTGCTGGCCAGCCCTGCTCTTATAGCTTGGCTGGAGTGGTGGGCAACCACTTGAGGCTCAACCAAAAATAACGGGGCTGAGCCTAGCCCTAGATCTGAACTTCGATCGAGGGCTGGGAATCTTGATGTTTTACTAGGAACATCGAGTCCCAGGCTTTGGCAATGCACCCGGCCGCCACCCCCGGCCAGCCTCAAAGTGGCTGTATGAAACCATTCTCAGCGGACTGTTGAAACCAACAGTCTGATGTCACTTCAAGGTTCAGATGTTTCTCTGCCCTGCATCTGGACGGAGGTCACGAACGAATTCGTAGCTGCTTTTTTTTTTTCCAACTCTTCTCCTCCCCTTTTTCTTTCTTCTGCCTATCCTCTGTATCTACCTTGAACCCACGGCCACGTACGTGGCCGTTACTTACTCTCCTTCTTCTTCTTCCTTTTCTTTTTTTTTACCCCTCGTTTTTTACTGTTCGGGGCAGCTCGTTGTTCAAAAATGAACAGGCGCCCCCTCCCCTGAGTCATTTGCCAGGCTCGTTCTCTTACTGTGCGCCTGTATCTGACGCAGCCAAAGGCGCCTGATACAGGCGCGTGCATAGCTGGAAGGGCCGACATCGAAGGGTCAAAAGCAACATCGCTATGAACGGTTGGTTGCCACAAGCCAATCACACCTACGGCCTCACACCTCTGGCCTCAAGTCCTAAAACGCTAAAGGATCGAACTGACGCCCGCACCTGGACGCCAACAGCGCTAGGTTCAGACGCAGTAGTAGGTCCTACAACCCGTTCAGTGAAACGAACGGGCATTTAACCAAATTGTAGGCGCAGAAGGGGGAATCTAAGAAAGAAAAAAAAATAAAAAATCTAAATGAAAATCTAAGAAAAGAAATTTAAAACAAATCTAGAAGAAAAAAAAAAAAACAAAAAAAAAACCTTATCTTTTAAATGAAAAGGTTGCCCATAAATCGGGCGTCTAATATACTTCGTGGGACTTCTAAGTCCCTGTCACATCTCTCTGCGCCACATGGCGCATTATTTTAGTTAATTGTTTTTTTTTACTTTTTTTGTTTCCGTTGGCTTAAGCCAAAGGGCAAGTCACGACTCGTGGCTTTTCAGCCACGTGCAGCAAACCCCCAAGGGCGTGGTTCCACTAGCAAAGAGAATCGAATCGAATGCTTGAATCTCGACGAGGTTACAGAGATATGGAGAAAGTCCATTTTGAACTGCTTTTCTGCATCTCTGCATAAAACACATCCAGATTCAGGAGCTCGATCATATCCTTTTTGCTAGTGGGACCTCGGCCCAACAGCTCGTTCATCAAAATGAACGACTGCTTGGACAAGGGCAAGATCTAAAAAAAATAAAATCTAAAAACAAATCTAAAATAAAAATCTAGAAAAACAAAAAACAAAACAAAACGAAAACGAAAGAACTTACCTGGCCGTTTCCTCCTTTTCAGGGATTGCAAGTCCCTGTCAGATCCCCATGCGCCACATGGGGCACCTTTTTAGTTAGATTTTATTTATTTATTATTATTATTTTATTTATTTATTTTTATTATTTCTCGATTATGCATGTCATCCTTGCGCAAGGACCAAGCTTATCTGCGCACGGTCGATCTCGGCCGCGCGATCTCCGAGATCGTGTGCTCAAAATCGACCGCGCCACTTTGGAAGGGCCAGCTCCAAAAGGAGTTACGCCCAGTAGAACACGACAGTTCAGATTAGATCTCGGTACCTGCCGGGTAAGAGTCATGTGCGATAACCTACTGGGCTAGCTTCTATCACGACAGTGATAGGAGCAGCTCTCCTATATGAATAGCTCACCCAGCCAGTTATCCCCCATATCGTGGCCTTGCAGGCTTTGCCTGCCTATGGCCTTGTAGGTCCGGCCTACCTGCGGCACTGCAGGCCTCACCTGCTTGTAGCCCTACATGCTTGGCTGGCCGCGTGACCTCGACATCAGCCTTTCAACCCCCTGGCTCGGTGTCAACCCTGCGCGGCCCCGGAAATAAGACCCTTCTTCCTATTCCCCCTGCGTCGCGGTTCTATATCTGGCGCACTCCTCTTCTTAGCCTACTTAAGGCCTGAATCGCGTGGCTGACATTATTTTAGGTAGACTAGGTCTAGCTTTAGTTTTTCCATGACCGCACACTACTGCGGCCTCGTTGAGAACCCCGGACGACAGGTCGTACTGCCGACTCCCGCTGTTTCGAACGAACATTGATGACATTACACCTCAACGACATCCTATGTCTTCGACGTCAGGCTTTAGGTCTCTTATTTATATGATTGGTCTGAATAAACTTTGGCAACGTCAATCTCATCATGTTCCTCAACGAAAAGAGTCAGACAACATCTGACCTTGAAAATCTCGAGCAGAAACCCCTGTCCCGACACCGATATCCATATATCAAATCAGAATTTGAGACAAAAATAAAGAAAGGGAAACATAACCCATCAGGCATGCAGATCGTGCGACACATGGTTGTCATTCTCACTGCGTCTAAAGTAAGACTCGTATACCAAGCTTCAAAATACTAACATGCATAAAACACAGGCACACACGATAGTCACATTGCCATACACCAATGTGGTCAACTTTACTGTTCCCTGTAAATCACACCATGCCTCACATAATCAAGCCCCGGTCATTGTCCAACTTTTCATAAAATCTCATCAGTTCTTTATAATGGCCATTAAAATAAATTAAGTTAAAACCCTTAAAGAAACATATCAAATCTCAAGGCTAAGGCATCAAGTTGAGGTATAGGTATGAGCAAAGTTGTGTCGTGAGCCGACAAGTCGGCGATCAACCAACCGACCTGTTATCAAAGATAACAGAAGATGATCCTCGTGGGATCAAGTTGAATGTAGTCCAAATCCTTAATCGAATTTCCAACGAAGGCCTGTATCATAAGACATGTCAATGTCCAAGCTAAATCATCAGTGTATGGGGAATGAATCTTCATAGCACATTCTCATTCAAGGGTTTCTTGCAAACTAAGTCTAAGCCTACTTCTAAGCCAATGCCCAAAGCAAGGTAGACCTATGGCAGAATCTCCCCCATACAAGGTGGATTGCCAGAATCGTCACCTGTCAAAATATAATTTATCTCCTTTTAAACTAAGAAAATTTCGGCAGCGCTTCCCGTAGGAAAGGTGTCTTCTTATAATTTATACTAACCCAAATATGAAAACATAAAAATTTTTACCTTCCCAAAGTCAAATTTTGTCTAACTCGCTAAATTAGTAAAATTTTTGGCAGCATTCCCTTTAGAAAAGGAGACTTTCCAGATTTTTAATAAGCCATATATAAAATTAAGACAAGTTGAACTTTGACAAGTCAAAATTTGACTAACTCCTTGGATTTGTAGAAATTTCGGCAGCGCTTCCCGTAGAGAAAGTAACTTACGAAGATTTATACAAAGCCAAGTATAATAAATAATCTCAGAAAATGCAAGAATTGATCTAAGTAAAAGAAACTTAACTCAGCAAACGCCGGAATTGAACTAACTCATATCGCTCTAGCACGTGGCGAGCAACTAAGGAAACTACCTGTCAAACTGAAACTCAGAATAAGTAGTACGCTTACTCAGCCACATGGAAGGTCAAACCACAAAGGTAAGTACTCTCACCAACCCCAAAGTCAACTTGGTCAAACAATAGTTCGTAGTCTTTCAATGATCTGTCCCTTGTACCCAACTTACATAAGGCGTAAAGCTGGATCACCCAAACTTATGGAATAGTGTGTAGCTCAGTCATTGAGTATACACAAACAGAAGGCACAACTACTTTTCTCTTGCTTGGGTACATGACTAGGTAGCCTAGTCGCCCTAAACTATTTAAGTATCTAAATTATATATAAATATCTGCACTTAATCTTTTAAGGTAACATATGACTGAACTAATCATCTTAGCTCGAGGTTCGGTCTGCCCTTTCTTACCACAAGTTTATTCTTAAATAATACTCTTCTCAGTTTGTGATAAGTTATAGTTAGACTACCCAAACTTATGGGACAGTGTCTGACTAGTCTGTTCATAGGTAAAACGGTAGAAAAATATAGTCAAGTTATAACCTTTTGGTTTCAGCATGTGCGTGACATTGGACCAAGACCACCCAAACTTATGGAACATGTGTGGTCCTCCGCTCGATTTATTCCCTTAATATTAAAGCTGGAAGAGGTTGAGTCACCCAAACTTATGGGAAAGTGCTCAAACCCCCTCGTTCCAAACCAAAAGAAACTAGAAAAATCCAAAATAAGCAAGGCAACCTAGCCACCCAAACTTACGGGACAATGCTTTGTTCCCAAAAAATCAACCACAGACATGCCTCGCAAGTCAAAGCAACCAGACCACCCAAACTTATGGAACATGTCTCGTTCTCCAGACAACTCAAACATAAACATAGCACTGGGTCCCCTCAAACTTATGGAGACTTGCCCAGCCTTTGATTAGCCCAGTCAGACACAAACAATACAATTTTCCTCTCATCTTTCCCCCAGATGCAATCCCTTTTTCACAATCTTCTTTCAGTCAAACAACAAAAACTGAACTGAATTTGCACAAACTTTCCTTTATCAAGTTTGGTTTGTGTCCTAAAAGTCAAACTGAAAGTCAAGGTAGGGATGCAGATAATATACTCAGTCAACCATACGAAGGCGTACAGGTAAAGGTTATAATTGGGTTTATAAAGGGAAAGCAAATGATTACCTCTCAGTTCCCTGCCTCCATAACTCCTTCTGAGTTCCGGCAGAGTTCCTGCAATCAGTGAGTTGACTCCCCACAGAGTCTCACTGCGGTCCTACGGGTTGCAATCCCTCCTGCCGCCTTCCTCGCGTAACCAGGATTAGACTTAGAGTAAGAAGGACAGAAGATAAGGGGTTTCGGGCTCTCGAGATACAGAAGAGGAACAAACTCAACTCGCAGGAGAGGGCATTGTAATCTTCAATCGTCTGAGGGCCCCGCAACGGTGGCAAAAAACGCACAACAACTTGGTCAAACGATGTCAAACCACCTTGCATTGACTCATTGGTGATCTTCCAAATCGTAGCATTAACAGCCGAACCGCAGTCAAACAGCTCGCAGTCAAACAAACCGAAGGTGGATGAAAATATGACCAACCAGCAGAATAACTCCTCTCCAGTCGATCCTCCAACCGTAGAGGTGGTCCCTCTACAATGTTTAATCCCCTCTTTGAAGTCACCGAGCTTCCACCTCGGACAATCAACAGTTGCACCGTTTAGAAAACCTGCATTCGAATGCCTCCCTTGTATCCTACTCGAAGTTCAGGCATATCTGCAGCGGCTTCAGTGCATTTGGCATGCCCATCAACTTTGCACAATAGCGAAGTACCAAGATAGTGCGCAACACAAAATACAGTAAGCCATAACGTCGTACTTGCTCCACAACAGACAACAATCAGCACAACGGTCTACTGCGTACCAACACGGACTGTGGGCGGAGACCAACAACAGTCCGTCGCCATTGAGTGCGACAATCATCGTAAGGTAGTTGCAGCCACCTTCCTTCGCAACTCAGGTAGGCCGGGTACGAATACTCTTATTGTCTTTGGCCAGTATTGCAGTCTGGCCTTCCCTTTAAACGCCTGCGTTAGCTTATAGCATATGTGTTGTCGCAACTGAGCTTTCTACTGCTGAACACAGTACTAGTACCGGGGCGAGGTAACCACAGTCCCAGTTCGTTGTAGTCAATAACAACAATGACACCACCCGTAGAACTAGGATAGAACTCTCAATCTGTCAAGCATTGCCTGTTCATAGGCTAGTCATCCATCAGTCCCTCGACGAAACCCGCTACTAGGAAAGGTTTTTGCATAGCTATTCAACAGGCTAAAGTCTGGTCCGTTATCATAATCTAGCAGACAAATCACTTTATTAGCCCGAAACGGAAGTACTGAACCTGAATGTCAACGAGAGCATACTCGCGTTACCACCAAGATACGTATGTCGAGTCCTCTCTCCCACTAAGACGCTCAATACCATGATTACAATTTCACAACTCTTATACCAGTCACTCTAATGTTGAAGCAATCAGTTGACATCAGCTGTAACAACCAAAGCAAAAACAGATGTCACTCATGCGAACCTCGACGATGACCAGGTACGTGTTATTGCGTTCTCTTCTCCTTGGCCTCTCGTTCACCTTCTTGAGTTCTCCCCACGTCCCGTTCATTTCCTTTTAATGCTCCTGACCAACGGGTAAGCCTTCCACCTCGCAAATGGGCTCTCGTCACTTTCATCGAGAGGACGAGCAAAGTTCGAACAAATCCTTTCGTTAGAGCATGGAAACATCCACCGCGCCTTAAGTCATGAGCAGAGAGAGAAAGAAAGAGGCTACCTCAATCGCAGGGAAGGGGGAAATCGGAGTTAACATTCCGCTAGGACATGAGAAACTACACCGTCTTCGGGCCAAATGCGCAGCGAGATGGAGAGGGTTACTTCCATCAATAGGATGCAAACACACACACACACACACATACACACACACACACACATACACACACACACACATACACACACACACACACACACACACACACACACACGGAAGGAGACAAAGAGAGGACATGCTAAACTTAGAGGGAATGACATTCATTTACTATAAAAATAGCTCAAAGATACATTTATTTTAACTCACAATAGTGGATGTATCTTGGAGTCTTATACAGATAGATGCATCATATTTGTTTTGGTTTCCTTTGTTGTTTTAAGAGTCTTATAGAGACATGCAACAATACAATTTATTTTTTATTCTTGTGTCTGATCGTAATTTTTAATTTTTTTTTTTTTTTCAGAGAGCGAAAGAGAGAGTCGAGACGCGTATTCTTCCAACTTGAAGCACATCGCACTTTGATACAAATTGTATACAAATTATATTTATGGTCAGGTGCATCAAAAATAAGGTTACATTTTGTCTGGGAGGAAATCGATTTTTTGTGCGGGCAAAGGGGGGGGGGCGAGAGAGAGCACAAACATATTCAAGTTGTCCATTAAACACTTTAATGGTGAATGCATAACGACTGTATTTCAGATTCCGTGTAACGACAATAAGGGTGGGGGGGGGAAAAAAAAAAAAATTTGGGGGGGGGGGGGGGGAGAGAGAGAGAAAAAAAAAAAAAAACACGACACACCATCATATTTTAGTTGCATATAATTTGTATATATTTTTTATTTACCCATAAAAACAACATACGTGGATAATGAATGTATACAAGCTATCTCTTTGGTCAGGTGCAACCAAAATCAGGATGAGTTATGCTATCAAAAACGCTTACTATGTGCACATCTTTCCCTAACCCGACTCCATTGAAAAGAAAAAAAAAGTTTTACAGCCAAAAAATGCATTATATGCATGCGTACGACGCCCAACCTCTTGTATTACGGTTTGTACATGTGGGTACATCGCGTCAGCTGCATACATAGCGTACATAGAAAGACCCAGCATGGGCCCACAATAAGTTTTTACCTGTAGCTCAATATTTTTGTATCGTAGAAAAATGTAGTTCTCTTGAATTGTTGGTCTAACAAAAAGTAGCACAGTGGCCAAAAGGTTGGACCAATAATGTGGTCCAAAAGTAGTTTTATAATGATGTTCCTAAGATCATAAAGAAATGTTCCACTTAGTCATGGGATTTTATCAAGACAAATAAGATATTTCATAATCTTTGCAAACAAACGCATTATATATAAATCATAAAATGAGATTCATTACTAATAAAAAATGGTCTGCAAGGCCAACAACACCTCCCAAATATCCAAAATTTTCAACATCAAAAGCACAAATATAAATGTTTGAACAAAAAATGGTGCCAATGATCTCTAATAAAATTATGTTGCATTTGAATGTTTGTTTGCTGATAATGGTGATTTGAGCAATTACTGAGTTTTGCATCGTTTTTATTGTGAGGATTTAAAGAGGAGAATTGCTAGCAAGATCCTATCCCAAATGGATTGTATTTTGTCTTTCTTTGTAGAACCAGTGGAACTCATGCTATATCGGGAGCTCTGCCAGGGCTCAGGTAGGACCTTGGAGGCAGAAAACTTTGAGGTAGGCCAACACAATTCACTTACAATGTCGTAAGCTCATATTTATACTGCCCTCTATTTTCGATTTGACTGCTCTGACTAATGTGTATATTTTTTTTACTTTTGCTCACGATTTCAATTAAACTAAGCAAACTCACTATGCTTGTTTAAATTCATTTGCCTAAAGAAAAGATATTCGATGAATGCATGCGATGAATGAAATTTATGACTTGTACATTATATCAATGTGACTGGCCTAGGTGTCGTGTTATATTAGGCTTAGTTGGGTTAAGGTTTGTACGGACTGCCGAATTGTTTGTCTTAGGCTTAACTGAGTTGAGATTGAGGTTTATGTGGACTCCCCAACTGTTTGTATCAAGTTGGGTTAAGGTATATGTGAATTCCTCGACAATTTGTGTTAAGTTGGGTTAAGGTATGTGGGGATTCATCGACTGTATGTGTTAAGATGGGTTGAGGTTTGTGCGGACTCCCTGATTGTTTGCATTAAGTTTAATTAGGTGAAGGTATGCGCGGACTCCCCAATCGCTTACATATTTTTAGTTTTTAAAAGGTCGCGCAACGTTCAAAGTGAACCTCGTGGTTGTATGTTCGATTTGCTTCATAAAAAATAAGACATTTCGTCGTTGCAATTTGTAGGACGTATGTTTCCTTATTTGTTTCGTTCATTTGTTTGTGTCAAAGTGAAAACGATTTCGAAAGTTAGAATTTATTAAAGTCAGATACATGACTTTTCTTATGGCATTTCATCGTTGCAATTTGCAGGACGTGTGTTTCCTTATTTGTTTCGATCATTTGTTTGTGTCAGAGTGAAAACAATTTTCAAAGTTAACATTTATAAAAGTGAGATACATGACTTTTCTTATGAAAATTGCGTTTGTATATATGACGTAAAAAATAACGATTGCTTAATAAAGTTTTGTTTAAACTTATTAAGTTGCCATGTATTCTGCTTATGTGTCTTTTTTTGCTCATATTGTATAATGCTTTGATACGTTATTCAGTTAGTGATCGCTTTGTGCTTGAGTGATAGACAAATAGTTGTCTGGTTTAGTTTTGCAATTGTCTTTTATGCATGCTACTTAACTCAAATATTGATTAGACTCTAAGTTTAGTATAAATATTAGAGGTTTTTTTCCCTAAGGAGGATTCTGCCGAAATGTATATTAGGACAATAGGGTTGTACATTGTATGAATTATTTGAGCATCATTCGATAAAGGAAGTGTTGTCGAAATTCGTGTTGAATCTAAAAAAGTTAGTTTATTTTTAGATTATTTTTTAAGTAAAAGATTTTTGCTTTGAAATTGGGTTAGTAAAAATTATCGGAACACACTTCCCTAGGGTAGGTGTTGCCAATGTTTTTTAGGAAAACCATAATGTTAGTCAGAATTTTAGTTTAAATCTTAGGTTATATTTTATTTTATGATTTTCGCATAATAAAGGTTGTGGGAATTAACTTCCTTAAGCAAGATATCGCTCAGATTTTTCCTAGCTTGAAATTATTCATGAAACGATACCATTAGTGGATCGAAGTGCGATATAAAGTTGATCATCGTTTAATTTCGTAGGGTATCGATGTTTTGATCCTGAACGCATGGTACCTTCAGTGCACGAGTGTTTTTGTAAAACTTAAAGGAGGTTAAGAGAATATCGACTTTTTCTATTGTTTGATAGCAGATCGGTTTGCGACTCAACCTTCACCCTTCATGAAACTTTCACCTTTAAAATCTTGTAGGCGAATAACATTATCTCAAGGGTATTCCCCATTTTAAACTTTTCAGCTAGGTTACCAGTCGTCCGATGGTCGGACATCTCGGTCGGACGTCTCCCCCAACCGTCCGGTAGGGGGGTTGTCCGAGATCCCGGATAACCACTTTTTGGCATTAAAAAAAAATAAAAAAAATAAAAAAAATTATGACAGTGTTGCGCATGCTATAGAGACCCCCAATAAAAAAATCAGAATTTTCTGTGCATTTTGGTGATAGGGTGTTATTGGGGGTGGGAGGGGGGGGTACGATGGGTTTTGGTGGGGATAGGAGGGGTATAGGTGGGGATTAGAA
>BFEA01000019.1:222932-235137 GCA_003427395.1 Chara braunii | reverse complement strand
GTCCCCACCTGAATTTCCTGAAATGACCTGAAGTGGTTAAAGCTTCTAAAAAGGGTTTCAGGTACCCCCATTCAAATGGTTGGATGGGGGTACCTAAAACCCCTTTCAGAAGCTTCAACCACTTCAGCGGTTTCAGGTCCTCACCTGAAATTCCTGAAATGACTTGAAGTGACTGAAGCTTCTGAAATGGGTTTCAGGTACCCCCATCCAAATGCTTGGATGATGGTGCCTAAAACCCCTTTCAGAAGCTTCAACCACTTTAGCGGTTTCARGTCCCCACCTGAAATTCCTAAAATGACCTGAAGTGGCTGAAAAAACAGGCAGAAAAAAAAAAAAAAAAAACCCATAAAACTTGTCCTCCAAACCACCCGAAATTTATGAAATGACCTGAAGTGCCTTCAGGCCATTTAAGCGGTTTCAGACCACTTCATAATCTTTCATTATGAAATTTCAGGTGGTCGTTAACAGCGAGTGAGGTCTGAGCCCGTGGTGAAATTGAGATTTGACTCGAGCACGAGGAATCGTCCGACAGTCCACGCCCAACCTCGTGTTACAAAAGAAAAGATATGAGCGAATATACCTAGAGAGGTTTACTATTTGAATTATTAGTTGTACGTTGGGTCCTAGACCAAAATTCGAGGTTCTTGTTGAATACAAAATGTTACCCTCTATACATCGGACATTCAGTCCTTGCCTACCGTTGTGCTCTGCCTAAAGTCGTTGTGAAGGTTGTATGACTTATCCTTCAACCGTTCCACATCATGAAGGAAGCTTCTTTCGTGACATCTCGCATTCGACACTCAACTGTCGTGCATGAACTTGAGACCCATAAAGGGTCACACAATTATGAGTGACGCGGGATGGTGACAACTCCCATCGGTGGAGGTAAGTTGTACCTCGCGGGACCATATCCTGTTGTCGGGGTTTGATGAAGGTATAGTTGGCGTACTCTATCGCTACGACATTTCTGCTTCCTTTGTTTATGGGTCTCATTATTCCGCCAATCTTGCGTGATGCGGCCGGAAGGGTCCCCTTTGCAGAACCAATGCGCTTGACAACATTGATCCATCAGGATGTGGCAACGAAAAGCCGAACCGGTGTTATGTTTGCGTTATGCTAAGTTGACCGAAACTTGTCGGTTTTCCTGACTAAGTTCATGCTTCGTCCAACTTGAGCATTTGGGTTATTTTGGACAAACCCTGCTAATTCTATGTTCATGCTTCAATAGCAAAACTCCAAATGTAATTTCGCCATCAGTTTTGTTGTGGCTATGCGAAACGAAGACAATTCCCGCGTGGTAAATGCCAGGCTCCTACCTAGCTCGGGAAACAGGCCGCATGAAGGTTAGGTTGGCCCGCAAATTGAAAAAGGTCCCGCAACCAGGTTTGGTTGAGACCCATTATCGAGGTCTGGCAACAAAAAATGAACGGTAGTTTACAACTTGATTCATGTTGAGTTAGCATGAACAATATCAGACGGGTAACGCCTAACCCTCGACCTCCTATTTGTTAGCACGAGCATAGCACCATGGCACTGGACTCTACGCATCAGTTTGGTGAGGGTTTGAATCCCTAGCTGCCCTCAATCTTGTGTCATCGCTTTCCAAGGTAGTTTGCTCCGAGGTTGCAAACGCCCTGCGCGCCGAAAAAAGATGCACCGACGTGGACCTCCTTCCGGCGTAGCCCCGAAAGTTGCGGCTGCATGCACGTCCCAACTTTGAAAGAATGATTGGGAAACGTACTGGTGGTTTAACTTTCCTTTCATTTCCTCGTCTTGAAACAAGTCCACGATCGTCTCTAAACAATTCCACGATCATCACTAAGCTATCCCTCTACCTCCCTCTCCTCGATGGCTGAATCTTTTGTACATGCACAGCGAGGGTTGGGGTTGCGAAGGCCTAGAGGGTCTTTTTTCCTGTGTCAAAGAAAAAATAAAAAAGAAATAAACTATATTCTTCTCTCAATCACTTACCTTTCCCTCTCTGTTTTTCTCATCTTTCATCGCTTGTCTATTTTTCTCATCGCTCATCGCTTGTCTATTTTTCTCACCGCTGTCGGGCGCATTGGTCCGACACCGCACGGGCAGCGTAGGACCCTCCCGGCCATGTTACGCAGGAGTTGGATAAAATCCTTCGTCGCAATATACATGGAGCTTCCACAAGCCGCTTCGGCGAATGCGCCAGCCTTACCTCCCGCGAGCCCCTACGACAGGATAGGACCTACGTGAGGCACGACTAACCTCCACCTTACGGGAGCTGTCACCTCCCTTCGGTGGGCGTATCCCCGCCAAGTTACCAGTCCACAGTACGAAAGCTAATCAGTTGCAATCGCTGAGGTGGACCAGCCGAGGGCGATTCTCGTTCGCTGTAGCATAGGGGGTACGCGCGGTATTACTCCTCTATCGAAGCCGCACGCGAACCGACATCTTGGGGGGCTGAGGTCCCAAGCGTGACTCGTCGTCGGTCGACTAGGACGCATCCCACACACCACCCGCACACCACTTTACGAACACAAAAATAAAAATATAAAACACACACACACACGAAACAACACAACACAAACAACACGACAATACTCCTACCCCCTCGGTAGCCAACCCATAACTTTCCGGTGCGGAAAACAAAATAAGCGTCGCGCGCGAGATTTAGTACAAAAACGTGTGGACGCAGGGCCTACTCATATCGACTCGCAATGCATGCGTACGCAGGCAGTTGCAATGATGGCGTACTATGTAGTGCCCATAATCAGGCAGTCCCTCGTGGATCCGAGTACCGCTTATGACACTCAAGTGTTCGACAAGAAGTGTCATGAGGGTCTAATCCTTCACGACATTGCACGGCTTAAGGAATAGCCGTGCGGCCGCCGCTAGACCTCCGACCTTTGGTCTGAGCGTCTCGGTAGGGAAGGCAAATAGGCTCTGCGCGAGGGAAAACCTCTTCCCTGCATAGCCTAGGGCTTCGGATGTCCTGGACAAGGACCTCGAATACCGGCCCAGGACCAACGTCCGACTAAGAAAAATCCTTAAGAAGTAAAACCAATAAAAGGAAAGGTCTCCCCCTAGGCCTTTTTTTGTCTTAACCCCTGAGCAGGCTTTTAATACGGAGGCCCTTTAGCCAATGTAAGTATTCATCCCAAGTTTATTCATATATATGCATATATAACAGGGGGGAGTATGTGATGATCACTTCTCACAGTCTCATTGGGGTCCTTCACAGCCATACGTATATATGTGATCGCAGGCAACCACATCCAGAATTTGATTCATAGCACATACTTGCGAATCACATCAACGAGTCAATCAACAGCCCACGCACTACACGGAGTCAACCCCAACCATCTTCAACACTCATACCCCTCGCTTTAGCCATGCAAGCCCCAACCTCCTGTCCAACCACACCTTAATTAAATACTCAGTACCTTTGTTAAATGGCCATTCAATAAAAGTCCGGGTGAAACCTTAATGAAACAATAAAAATCACCAGGGCTAAAGCCTTTTAGGTTGAGTGTGGAGGGTGAGTCGGAATTGAGTCGTAAACCGACGGATCGGGAACCGACCTATTATCAGTGATAACAGATAATGATCCTCAAGGAATCAAGTTGAATCTAATCTTGACCTTGAATCAGACAACCCAAAGGACCTGTAACACAAGATAGGTCAAATGCCCAGGCTAAATCATCAGCATATGGGGAATAAACCTCCATAGCACACCTCCATATAACACTCTCTAGCGCTACCTGTCGAAAATAATCTAACTCCTATGAAAAAAGGAAAATTTCGGCAGCGCTTCCCGTAGGATAAGTCCCCTCTCAGAACTTATATAAGCCTAAATATGAAATCAGAAATAACCCTTGACTCTCCAAAGTCCAAATTTTGTCTAACTCCCTGAATTAGCAAAATTTTGGGCAACACTCCCTTTGGAAAAAGAGGCTTCTCATAATTTTACTAAGCCATATATGAAATCTAGACAAGTTGAACTTTTGAGAAGTCAGAAATTTGACTAACTCCCCGAATTAGTAAAAATTTGGGCAGCACTCCCTTTAAAAAAGGAGGCTTTCCAGATTTTTACTAAGCCAGATATAATGAAAAGACAAGCTAAGCTTTGACAAGCCAAACTTTTGACTAACTCTTTGGATTTGTATAAATTTCAGCATCGCTTCGCGTAGAGAAAGTAGCTCGCCAAGATTTATACAAGGCCAAGTATAACAAAAAATCCTAGAAAATGCGAGAATTGACCTAAGTAAAAAAAAACTTAGCTCAGAAAATGCAGGAATTGAAATTAACTCCTATGGCTTTAGCACGTGGCGAGCGACTAAAGCAACTACCTATCAAACTAAAACTCAGACTAAGTAGTAGCCTCACTCAGTCACATGCAGGCCAAACCACAAAGGTAAGTACTCTCACCATTCCAAAGTCAACCTGAACAAACAATAGTTCATGATCTCTTAATGATTTAACCCGTTATCCCCAGCTTACATAAGGCATAGGTCAGGCCGCCTGAACTTACAGAACAGATCAACTTAGCCAGGCCTAGAGTCAGGATACCTAAACTTATAGAGCGTTTTGACTTGGCCAAATATACACAAACAAAGGGCACAACTGCTTTTCTCTTCTTTGGCACATGACTAGACCATTCTAGTCACCCTGAACTGTTTAAAGTATCCAAGTTATCTATACTTATTTTTACCTTTGTCTTCTAAGGCTGCATATGACTGAACTAACTTAAGCTCAGTCTGCCCCAGTTTACCATCAATTTTATTCTTAGTTGTACTTTCTTCAAGTTGTGATACGGCTATAGTCAGACCACTTAAACTTATAGAACAGTCTGATTAACTCGTTCTTAGATAAGATAGTAATAAGGTATAGCCAAATTATAACCATTGGGTTTCAGCATGTGCGAGGCTTTGAGCCAGACCCCCTGAACTTACAGAAGGGTCTTAACTCTCTGCCATATTCGTTTCTATCTGAGCCATTATGTGTGTGGCATCGAGTCAAACCCCCTGAACTTACAGAAGGGTTTGCCTCTTTGCCAAGATTAATTCTTTAGAATAAAAAGAAGGAAGAGACTTAGCCACCTGAACTTACAGAACAGCTCGGTCTCCTCGTTAAGAAACCAAAGAAACGAGTAAAATCCCAATGAAAACAAAGCAACCCAAGGCACCAAAACTTATTGAGCGCCCTGAGTCCTTGAAAATCAAGCATAGTCAAACCCCTCACAGGTCAGAGCAATCAGGCCACCTGAACTTACAGAACAACCTGACCCTCCATGCAAACCATATCACTGGGTCTCCCAAAACTTATGGGGACATCCCAACCTTCATAGTAACCATACCCCCTAAACTTATAGAAGGGTCTGACTTCTGCATGCAAAACCAAAATAAAACAAAGCACTGGGGTTCCCCAAACTTATGGGGACTCCCCAGCCTTAACGGCCTGTCAACCATCATGCAAGTCATACCCTCATTGTGCCTTTCCTCCAGATGCAGTTCTTTTCAACAGTCTGAGTTCATACAACCAACAAAAGTTGAAACTGAGACTTGAGCAAACATTCCTTACTTAGTATTGTTCAGTGTCCGGAAAGTCAAACCAAAAAATAAAGGAAGGTTGCACGTCATATATTCAGTCAGAGATGCATCAGGTAATACAAATAAGGGTTATAATCAGGGTTAATGGAGGGAAACGCAAATGTTACCTGTCAATTCCCTGCCTCCAGAGCCTCGCCTAGGCTCCGGCAGAGCTCCCGCAATCGGTGGGTGGACTCCCCACAGAGTATTGATGCGGTCCTACGGGTTGCAATCCCGCCTGCCGCCTTCTCCTCAGAACAGGACTAGACTTACAATAAGAAGGGTAGAAGTAGAAAGTTTTGAGACTCTCAGATCCAAGAGAGGTGCACCCAGACTCGCTGGAAAGGTTCTCGTAATCTTGATGCTCCTGAGGGCCCCGCAATGGTAGCCGATGTATCAGCTTGGTCAAATCCAAGTCCGAACTGCTGATCACAATCCCCCTGACGGCTCCTCAAAATCGCAGCAATAACTCTCCTTTTATCTCCAATCCGATCACCCCTCCAAACCTCGCCCAATCGCGGCTGCTTACCAGCTGTGACAGTCAACAGTTTTGGCTTAGCCACCTGAGGGGCACAACACTACATAGACAAGTGCCCAAACCTCGGCCTTTCTGCAGTTCTCCGCTCCTCCGCTGCGCGGTTTGCAGCAAAACCCCAACGTGCTCCGCAGGCCTCGTAGCCCACGCTACAGCTCCCCTTGCCTTAACAGTCCCCCGCCCTGCCCAGTATCCCTTTCGAATAATGCCAATCTGTAATGGCGGGGCAAGGATCATAACAGTTCCCAACCTGGCCTGTCAACTGTTCTACCAGATGGATCACTCTGCCAATAGATTAGTCATGCACATCCCTTCCTTCCTTTGCTGCTCAGGTACTTCTCCGCTGCAACTTTCAATGTCACAGCCACAGATGAGTATCGACAGGCTCGGACCCTTTAACGAGTGTCCTTGCGGCTCACACACACACTTAGTCGACTAGCACTCAGATAGGCATACGGACCCCTTCGTGCAGTCACTCACAGACTTAAGGCCCCCAACGTACTGAGGCCCGACGGATGCTCATATCCCAGTTGTTGGCTTCGGTCCGTGATTGGCCAATCACCACAAGATGCCAATGGCATATTACAGAATCGCTTTTTCAATAGCGAGGCATCTCTCTCTCTCCCCCTGCATGCTCGTTTACTTCAGAAAGCCGTGCTGAACCCGTACAAAAAAAAATAAAAAAAATAAAAATCAAGAATGAATCTTCCGCTGAAAAGCGGTAGGATTCATCGTCACCTTCAAGGCCCCCCCCCCTGCAGGTAAGCGGCTCCGACTCCTCTGTCTTCTTCCCCCTCTTACTTCCTACCTTCTCCCTGGCTGGCGTAGCACCACTCCCTTGAATCGTGCTAAGTAACTCCCGAACGAATCTCCCTACCAAATGCTCCCTCCCTCGCGCAGTTCAATCCTTTACTTACTACTAACTCACTAATTTAACACAAATTGTATTGTTACCACTGAACTCGCCCGACCCCAACATCCCGTTTATGAATCTTCTCTTGTCCGAACTGGCTCGGAAACGAGCAACGCACATTCGTTTCCTCTCCTCTCCGCCATACTTTCACGCAGCCATACTCTTTCCCACCTCAAAATCCACTCACTAATACCGAAAACTAACACCACAATCTATTTCGCCCTATCCTGAAACGTCAGAATGACATCTTCCCCCACCCGATTCCGTTAGGAATCGGTTGAGATAGAGTTTCTTCACTCCTTCCTCCTATGGCTCCGTCATCTCCAAACGTACGAGCACCTGGCCTTGAAAACGGGCCGGGTTCATTCGCTCCTTCACCGTGCTCCGCCTTTCCGTTTACAGCTACGTCTGCGCTGCCCGCTGTCCACCTTGGCATCAGGCCTTCTCCTGGTTGCCGGATTTCACCCCGTAGGCGCTTGACACCACTTGTCGCCCAGATTCATCCACACTTTTCCTGCCCTCATCGTCTCCGTACTAACGCCGACCGTATCCCCTGGCTTCCGATCAGCGTGCCTCATCCTTCCCGTTCCCTCTATCCTTCTCTCTCTCTTACCACGCGCACACCCGGCCCAAAGCCCCGTCCAGGTCCATTCACCCCTCTCCCTCGTCAACTCCAATACCCTGTGTTCCACCCGTCTCGACGCCGGCCCTCCTAATACTTAGCGCAGCTCTACGCAGCGTCTAGTCCCACCGCGTCCGGTCTTAACAGACGGTGACAAAAGAGAATGAGGAAAAAAAAGCGAGGAAGCCCTGAGCGCGCCGGCTTTCCTCCGTCTTATACACGTTGCCCTTTTCGGACAGATCCTGCTAATCCCATAGTCGCACTGACTGGCCACTCTCCCGACAACCACAGTTTTTCTCCAGAGAGGCTAAGCCTCTCGACGTGGCCGAACTACTAGGTGACCCGGTAACTCCTCCGACCCCCTTTCTCAGCTGCCCGACCCGGCAGCGCTGCCTACAGCGGTCTGCCCCACAGTCGCCCCACAAATGCCGGTATTTTGGCACAAATTGTTGCCAGATTCACTTCCTTCTCGTGCACAATACTTCTCGCGCAGGGTCCATGCTAATCTTCTCTGTGTCGTTCCAATTTTAGCGGATGTCCCGAAGGACAACACCAACACGAACGGATGTCTCGAAGGACTTGGCGCCGGTTGGTGCCCCCTGCTGTGTTTTTGCGTCCACATACGAGCGCGACAATAATAATAACTAAATAAACTTAAAAATTATATATATATCTATATATATAAATAAAAATAAAAATGAGCGGTAGTCGGGCAGGGACTACTGCACCCCTCTAAGCCTGCCCGTCAGCCCCACGCTTGGCCCCGCGGCAGCAAAAGGTGAGGGGGATAGTCCCATAGGCCCATCAACCCCTTAAGCCTTTTCACCACGCTCCTCCACTCCCTTGCCGCACGCTGTTGACCTCGATCCCTGCGCCTGCTGCATACAAGTCCGATGCTATAACCTATAGGGCTAAGCCCAAGCCTGGTACTAGCAGGCCTGACTCACTTAATAAAGAGGTAGCCCCCGGCCTTATGGGGCCAAAGGAGCCACCCTATGTCATTTCCTAACCCATACTCACACACATGACCACAAAAAGGTCGCGCTAACCTCCCGGTTGTGCCGCGGCTACCCTTACCCGGCCGAATCCATCACGTTCCATCATCTGGATGCCGCGTAAGGCCGCACTCGCTCACTGACCCGTCCGTCATTCCACGCGGAACCAGAGAAAAGCGCCCATAGGTTAGCCAGCTTAGTCAAAACAAACAAGTGTTATAATGGAGCGCGCCGACCGATGTCCGCGCCACGTCTGCTAGTGTAACCAAAAGGAAGGGAAAATCACGCGCGCCTCAAGCTTGCGCGCCCACGCACTCTTTTACTCTCGTTTACCATCTAATCAACATAAATTACGGACTCGGCCGCGCCTAGCGTGGCATACTTAAACTTTAAACCAAACTGCTTTCTGTTGTTTGCAAAGACCAGGGCGGATACCCTTGTAAGGGTATTCGCACCGACAGCTTACCGGACCATATTAAGCGATGTCCCCGTCGCTTCGCAGGATAAAAAAACTATCAATTCAATCACAATCCCAAAGTGCTGACGACCAGGGTACCAATCCGATTAACCGACAAACCCAGGGTTGAGGCCTCCAATAATCCGTCGCCCTGACACTCGGACGTTAGGATACTCCTCACTGTACTACAGCATAAGCTCCATTGGATCTCTCACCGTCCCCCTCCCTGTGCCCTAGACAACCGCCGGCTTCTCGTTATGTGCCACTAGCTCTTTTCCTTGAAACCAAGTCGTGACTAGGTGCGCGGGCCCTAACCGAGACCTTCGAAGGCATTCTCTCGCCTTCCTCTAAAAAATCTTCACTTTTAACATACGTAGCCATACCACATAGACTCTCACATAAGCTCTCCTGCAGTCTAGTACAGGAAGACCAGGTCTCCATCTTGGCCCACCATAGTCTGGGTGATCATTCCAGATCTACGGCCCACCGCATTGTTATTTCAGCGGTAGTGCTCTCGCGGGTTGCATCACGATAGGTTGTTCCTGATAAGCATTCAATCAGGACTTCCTCAAAAGATTCGTATGACTCAACTCTTATCCCACACCTCTCTGCAGGAGTAAAACCCTCCTAGGCGTTCACGCCCCTTTAAGTCTTTACTCCCTTGGCCAGACGCAGACCCTCTGCTCAGGTTGTGCCAAACAACGGCCGACACTAAGGGTTGCGCCTTAGTGATGCTAGTTATACCCCTAGCTGGGTTATCTTATAAATGTCCAAGATTAGCACAAATGGTCAGGCGGTGTGTCGCAACAATACAAGCCTACTGCGGGACTACGCATAGACCTGTCGCACATAAAAGGTATTTACCAGTTCCTCTGTGGGACAACGCAGGGGAAGCACGGCAACCTCTCCATAATCATAAAACAAAAATCACCGCCTGGTTCACAAGGCCGTGGCCTCCCAGCTTAATCAGAGCAAGAAAGTCACACATCTTGATGACATCTCTTAAAACACACCATTTGCGACATCCTAGAATTCCACCAATAGTCCAACAAAAATTTGGTCCCTCTTGTCAGTTTTTTATTACTCAAAGTCAATCTTTCATTTATCAATCTTATTAACCACCTTATTTATAGAGGAGGTCTTACTTTAATAGGTCTCTCAGTCATCCCTCTCTTACTAGGATGAACTCTCTCGCGACCTTTTCTTTAACACATCTTCCCTCTCTGAAGGTGCGTCTTCCAAATAGATAATGGACAACCTTTCCATTCACAGGTGTCCCACTCATCATATGATCCATATAAAAAGACCAACTTATGGGTTTTCTGCACAGCTCAACAATAGAACACTTACCATACAAAAGTTCTGAATTCTCACATCCTCTCACAAAACAGACTGCGCTTCCTTGCCTTATACTCGGCCCTCTCATTTGCCCATGGGCAGATCGCACGAGTATACCGGCGAGTAGACAGTTCACATTCATCCAGATTCACAAAGTACAAGATACATCAAGCATTTTCTCACGCATATTTCACACCAAACCATCATCCATCAAGCCAGGACCACACAAGTGAGTGTGAGAGTGATCGTCATATACAACAAGTAGTCCCCCAAAAAAAAGGTCTCGATATAATGAATACTCAGGGATAAAATATCCCACATGAAATGCCTCCAACATACACTCAGGAGCAGAACACCCCAAACACAAATGTCCCCAAATCATAACCCTCTCAACTCACTCAAAGTCACACTCACACTGATGTCGTCCTCAAAGTACAAGTTGGGTCTGTCTCTCGAAGATCAGGGCGTGGGCCACCTAAGTATGTACAGGCCTCATTTATCATGTCCCGGTCCTCAAGATGGCAGACTCAACAAAAACCCAACCCATACAGCCCGACAATAGCAACAAACCTAGGCCTACAGAATGTCATCCAATCCTAACTATAATCCTACATGCAACATGTCAACCATATAGGTAACTTAGTCCCGATCGCTCATCTCCTCCTGGTTTTGCCTATATAGTTGAGCCCTACCCCCATCTGCAGATCTCTCCACTCTCCTGCCTTGCCTATCATACATCCTGCCTCCTTCCTCTGTAACCTTCCCTTCAGCCTTGTCCTTCAAAAACTTAGGACACTGCAAGGCTCGATGCCCCTCCTTTGTACAGAAGAAACAGGACGTATCGAACCACTTTCTGGACCTCTTCTTTCCTCTCTGAGATTCTCGCGATGATGGTGCTTCGCTGGTCTCCCTGCTCAACTAATGGCTCTGAGGCATATCCAAGGGCTCCTCTCGTGCCTCCACCTTCTGAGTACTCGGTCCAGGTCGGTCCTCAATCCCTTCTGGCCCATACTCGGGCGTGCCCAATCTCTGGAGCCCGCCCTCGATGACACCCTCAGCCTCAATCCCCATCTCTCTCTCGAGAGGTTCCTCTATCCTTTGCTCAGGCGAAAACAAACTCGCCTCCTCCTGCATCGAGTGCACTGCCTCAACGAGCACGTCCATAGATCCCTCTGCCGAGCCCTGAGCTGGCTCACTGCTCGATGGTGGTAGCCCCTCCTCAACTACTAAAGGTATGACTGGGCCCGCTGTCAGGCGGCCACAAGTAGTGCGCCGCCTGAAAACGGCAGTTTAGGGGTTTAGGCTCAGGGTTAAGTCCGCGTTTTGACAGTGCTTTGGGATGACTAGGCAGCAAGAATTATGAAAACTCAGGGTACCCCTGATTCTGAGCGCACTGGATTTTAAGAGTGACCCTCAAAGACAGCAAGATGGATGGGTGCACTGAGCACAACTAGAGACCGTCATTTCCGGTCGCTCAAAGGACTGGGACCGTTTTGGCCTGCCACTGAAAGGGATCGCGGAAACAGACCTYGCCGCAGCATTTTGACGGCATACAACCGGAGCCGAAATGAGGCCTCGGATTTTTTTCTATTTTTATATCAGGATTAGAAATTAAAGAAAAGGATTAAGACCAGAAGAGGAGCGGAGAAAAACGCAATATTCCTTATTTTCTTCATTTTTCACTATATTTAATCTTAAGGGAAATTCCCTTGTTATTTTATGTTTTCGGCAATGAAATTAAAAAACTAAAAAAATATATATATATATATTAAAAATGGTAAAAG
>BFEA01000019.1:203794-219506 GCA_003427395.1 Chara braunii | reverse complement strand
AAGAGAAAGTGGGGTGGCACATCCAAAGATTGACTGTGAAACTTACTCTGGCGACCTAGTTGCTGTTCCCAGCTGACTGCTAAAAACCCACCATTGCGTGGCGTGGCTATTGATCGTTGAAACGCACTGCTGTGTGACACCGATTGACTGTTGAAACCCCTTAGCGCGTGAATTGGCGGAATTTTAAATTGATTGCAGAAACGTACTGGTGAGCGACAGTAGAATCACCTTGTTGRTCGAAGCTGTTCAGGAGCGTGACAGGGCGCCCCTGACTTCGATGCCTGCTGGTCGCTGAGGACCTCGGAAGCGGGCGCGGCGAGTGACAGGCGCCGTAGCCCTTGGCTTCAGCGAACAGTAGGCGCCCCCTCCCCGGGTTTCCTTACACCGCCACTGCTATAGGTAGCGTCGCGAGCTAAGTAGGGGCTCGAAACTCGAAGGTCTCTCTCTCTGCTTCCCTCTGGTCTCTCACCTCCTCTGGCTCCAGGATAACTCTCCCCATAGGCGGCTTCTGGCGAGTCTCTGCTGCAGATGGCTGTCCTGGCAAACCATGTCCTGGCTGCCTTTGTTCTCCCTGCCGGCTGCTCTCTGGCTTGTCCGCCCCTCCCTGAGATCGCTGCCTCAGACTCTCAATGATAGCTGTCTGGTTGACCACCAATGCCTTGAGTTCCTGGATTTCCACCTCCATAGCCTCCAGGCGTACTCCATGGTCGGCTTCCTTTATCTTCTTCCCTGCCAGATCGCTTTTCAACAACAAGTGCCGGTCAAAAGTTGTCTTGGCCAGGAACTTGATCTTGCGATCCAACCTTTCTTCTGCCTTCCTTGCCACCCCAAGCCCGACTCTGACTGGCGAAGGAAGCTCCTCTCCTCTCTGCTCCCAGAAGTCCCTCCACATCTCAGGGATCTCCGGGGCCCTAGCTAGCGCGATGGGTGGCTGACCTGGGAGTGCTCCTACTGCCTCCGATCTCTGCCTCTCCTGCTACTGCTCCGGAAGCTCCCCTGCTGCCTCCAACCTCTGCCTCTCTTGCCATATCTCGTTTATCCTCCTGGTTCTTCTCGCCCTCTTTTCGTCTGCTGTCTCTCCAGCTGGCGCCCTTTCCCTCGTACGGAGGTCAACCCTCTTCGGGATCTCTGCCTCCATCTCCTTCTCGGGCTGGCACGGCTCCTGGCGCGGCTCTGCAGGTGCTGGCTCTTCCAGGTCTGGGTCCTCCAGGGCATGAGCTGCTAGGTGTCTGTCAATCAGGGTCAAGGCTTCTCTCCTTACAGTTGTCCTCTCTCTCCTCCTTTCTGCTCTCTCTTCTAACGAAAAAGCCTTTTCTGATGAAGGTAATGGGGTCTCCTCTCTCTGCAACCTCTCCCCTACCTGGCGAGTGCTCCTCGGTGCATCCCCGAGTCTCAAACCCACCGCTGGCGTCTGAGGGGGCGTGTCCTCTCCAACCTCTATCACTTTTTTCCCTGCACGTCTCTCCTCATCGCCCAACTCTCTCTCTCTCGCTGAGTGTCCTGGACCTTCTCCTGCGGCACCTCCTCTGCCCGCTCTCCATGCTCCTGACCCCGAGGCGACGCTCTCCACTGAGAGATATCCAAAAGCGCCTCCAACTCCCTCAAAGGCTCCTCAGACGCTAGCGGCTCCTCCTGTGTGCGTGCTGGCGAACTCCTCAATCCGCCCTCGACAAACCGATGGAACTTCACTGGTCTCAACCCACACTCAGGGTACGCACCTCACTCCTCAGCCTCTGGTTCCGGCTCCTCCTCTCTCCTCGCTAGGGCCTTTCGTCCTCCTCGAGACGGTCTCGCCTCCCTTGGCTCAGGGTCCCTCTGCCTCTGATTGGCTAGCCAGTGGCCTTTCCGCCTTCCTGGTCCAGAGTGGTAGCGTCTGCATCCAATCATCTATTGGTATACCCTGCCCCTGCATGAACCACTCAAACGCGGGGATGAAATCCGACGCATTTCCAATCTCCAAGCGGATCGGCCTGCCATCAGGTCCCACAGGCGAGGGTCGCAGCTCCTGCATCCTCCACTCCACCTCTGATCTCGTTGTCGCCTCTCTACGGATCCGCACGACGGGCTCCTCGAATCTGCCTGCTCCCCTCGGTCTCCCAATCGCCTGGGCAACGGTCCAACCCATACGCCTCGCATGATCCCAGAAGCTGTCCAGGAATAGCTCGATGTCCCCATCATCGTACATCGGAGTACTCTCTCGATGGCGAGGCCCATGCTGCTCATATCCTCCTGATGCTCCCAACGGCCTCTGAGGCGGCCGTGTCCCCTTCCCTCCTCTTGGCATGGCTGTCTTCGTAAAGTCAGACCTACACAACAGGCGAAGGAGACAACAGGCACACATTGGGGTAAGCAAACAGGTGATATTCAAAGCAAGCCCAGACCAGACAACACTCATACAGCATGCATCCTACCTGACCTACACACCCTGCTACTTTTATTCTAAAGGCAGTCAGGTCATCTCTCTTACCTCTTCTCTTGCCACAAATTTCTTCAATCTCGTTCCAGATACCAAATCCTTCCACTCAGTCTCATTTAGCTCCTCAATCTAGTACGCTCCAAAATCTCCAACCCGTACAATCTGATAAGAACCTAACCACCTCTTATCGAGTTTCCTGGACCACTGTTTTTCCAACGATGAATCGTAGAGAAGCACGACATCCCCAACTGCCAAGGGTACTTTCCTCACTCGCGCAGACTGATCCCATCGAGCCTTATCATCCACACGGCTTCTCGACACCTGATAAGACGCCTCCTGGATCCTTTCTTCTATCGCCCCTATCTGCCGCGCCCGGATATCGAGCAACTCTTCAAATGACAGGTTAACTTCCAGATCTTGGCGCCTCCATGTCTTAAGAAAGCTTTCGATAGGGAAGGTGGCGTGCCTTCCATACCACAGCGTCGTCGGTGCATACTTGGTGGATCTTTTTACTGTAATGTTCTCGACAGAGAACGCCGCCCTTAGGTATCTTGGTCATTGATTAGGCCTACCTTCGGTCCACTTAGCCAGGAGGCTCGTAATGGTACTATGTCCTCTCTCCACGGGAGCATTTGCCTGGGGGTGCGCGACCGTGGTGTAGTTGGCTGCTACACCATACCTTGATAACAATTCTTGCACTTCCTAACAGGTAAACTCCGATCCCCTGTCCATTATGAATTCCCTGACGAAAGGATAGCGCAGGTAATACTCCTCGATGCAGCTCACCAGAACTGACCCGGTCTTTGTGCGAATAGCACGCCCGTCTACGAACCCAGACAGGTTATCGYGCGCATCGAAGATATAGTTATAACCCTGATCCCCTAGCGGCATAAAAAGCAGATCGAGATGCACCACAACCGCCACCTCTCGCTCTAGCCTTGGATGCAGCGACTCTCCTTGCCTTAAACGGGATCTCTCCTGACAGGGTACGCAGGATCGGCAGAACTTTCCGACCATATCCATCATCCCATCCCAGTAGTACAACTCACTTATCTTGGCATACGTAACTTGTACTCCTCGATGCCCTCCTGCAATGCCATCATGAAGTGTTGCTACGACGTCAATCTGGCGGTTCCTACCGCAGACGACTCTCCTAGGATTCCCCACTTCTCTTCTTACGAAGAGTCTTCTTATGAAGAGGTGGCCATCTCGCACTAAGTAGCGCTGCAACATCCTCTGAGCCCTATCGCTTGCATCCCTTAGCCGCATCTCGCAAGACAAGAGAAGCCCCAGCTCTAGATAGATCTCATCATACTCCTCCGCACGAAAGGCCTCCTTAATCTCCCCCTCCTCGAACTCGTCGTCCTAGCTCTTGGGCACTTCGTTCACATTCCCTGTCGGGTTCAACGAGCCTGAGTGGTCGAGACTTTCCTGCAATAGCGTGTTGACGAGGAGATACATTCGTCCCATCATATCCTCATGCCGTTCTACCTGGCCTGGTCCTTCCTCGATCGTCCTCATGTCTTCCACCAGACTATGCGAACTGACCAGCGCCAACTCCATCATCCACTGAACATCCTTACCTCCCCAAGGATCTTCTTCTTCAAAGGGTTTGAGGACTAGCTTTGCCCTCCTTTCGTATCCACTCGGCGCTTGCCAAATAGGATAGCCCACACAGCTAGGCACCCGCGGCAACCACTTGTTGATATGGAGACAGACATCTTCCTTCTGATCCAGGAATCCATCAACTGGGGGCGTATTCTCTACCGCCTCTCCTGTCTGGTTATCCCAGTTGATACGACTCAGCCCGTCCGCCCGGTTCTTGTTACCAGGAATACGCTCTGACTCGAAGTTAAACATCCAGATGTACGTCAGCCATCTGGCAACCGTCGGATCCGATGGAACGTAATTCCTTAGAGAGTAGGCCTGGGCGGTCGAGTCCACTCTCAAAATAAACCTCCTGCCGAAGATGTAGTTTCGGAAGATCCGTAGACATTGGAGGACAACAAGGGTCTCCCTTTTGAACTGAGAGTAGTTCCTCTATGTCGTACAGAGAGTCCGGCTCTCAAATCGCAAGGGTCTTTCCTTTCCTTCCACGTCTGCCTGAAGTAGAACTCCTCCTAAGGCAGTTGGCCCCGCATCTGTTTCAACAATGAAGGGTCGCGTTTCCGTGGCATCATAATCTGGCGCTCCTAACACCAACCCCCCCTCTCGAAATTCCTCTATCATTCTGGCCACTACCTCTTCTTGCTTTTCACCCCAAACCCACTCTTGATCCTGACGAACTAACTTCCTCAGGTGCTCAGTCTTAGCGGCGAAGTTCTTGACGAAGGCTCTCCAAAATCCACACGTACCAAGGAAGCTCCTGACATCAGTTATTCAGTGGAAAGGAACTGGTCACTAAGTAATCTTGTTCGTTTTCTTCGCATCCGGCCTTCGGCCCTTCTCGCTACAGACGAACCCCAAGATAGTTGCTTCCCTCATGCAGTGTCTGGATTTTGCCCCGCTCGCCGTGAGGTTATGCTCCTCGAGCAGGCTCAGGACCTTATCGAGGTCCTGGATGTGCTTCCAAACAAAGCGCCTTACCCCTGGCGAGACTTCGTCGCTCTCCTTCACTGTCGGTCCCTTCACTGTCAAATCATCGATGTATGACTGTGTGATATGAGTGCTGACCGACTGCATAACACGAATCATGGTCCGTTGGACCATTGCTACCGCGTTGGTCCACCCTTGTGGGGCCACGTTCGTGTGGATTAATCCTCGTGGCGTGTGCATAGCCGTCACCGACCTATCCGGCGGGTATAGTGGAAACTGATCATATCCTGAGTAAAGGTCTATAAGTGAGATTATAGGTCTTCCAGCACAGGATTCTGACAGAGCATCCGCATTTCGCAGTCCTCCAGCATCCCGCACGGTTACCGCATTCAGCCTCTGCAAATCTTGCACCCACCGCAGCGTCCCGTTAGGTTTGATGAAGCAGAACCACGGGGACGCATACGGCCCACTCGAATAATCGGCGACGTGCGTACGTATCTTGCCGTCGAGGTAATCCAACACCTTCTTCTCCTCGTCAGGATTAGGATATCACGCCCCTTTCATGTTCTAAGGCTCGTGTTGCACAGTGTGGATGCGGATCATAGGTATTTTGTCAACATCCAGCCTGCCACGTTCCTCGTCACTAAACGCATAGGCGCGATGCCTATTTTTCATTAACTCCACCATCAACGTTCGCTCCTGAGGCAGTAGGAAGTCGGGCTCTCCTATAATAAACTTCCCCTCATTTCCTTCGTTGATACGAAATGGTCCTGCTAGAGCACTTTCCCTCATTCGCCGTATCAATCCTCGTTCTCTCTCGTAATATGTTTCCTCGTCCTCTGTAACGAGGACGGGAACCGGGCGGCACTTCTTGTCTACCGTCTTGTACCGCCTTTGGGAACCCTGCTTGAGCCGTCCCCTAAAAAAGGCCGACTCACAGATTGCGCTTGCGCGGACGCGGGGTTCCTCCTTCCGTCTGGAAGACGATATACCAGCTCCAATCTCCCAACCTCGGGGCATTCTTGAACTTGTTCCCTCAAGACCTTGATGGCATCCGGATCCACCATCTCATGTGCGACCACCAAATCCATGGCCTTTCCGACGTCCGATAGGCTAAGGGAAAACGCTTTCACCTCTTCTTCTCATTCCGGCTCTGCCCGAAGTCTTTGGCGCTCGCCCTCCGATTCTTCGATCGTGAAGGATCCTGGGTTGGGTCGGTTCCTTCTACTCCTTGGTCCTATATTTCTACAGGTAATTATCTCGTAATTCCCGCAGGCAAGGTCACATAGGAGGAGGATCAGAGTACCGTCATGTTTGTTGAACATCACGGTTTTTGTCCTACTCAAAAATGACTTCCCTAGGAGGATCCCATGGTCCACGTCCGGCATGATGAAGAAGCAAGCTCGGGCCTTTACCTTTCTAACCTCGATGAGTACATTCGAGGTTGTCCCACAAAACACGGCCTTGCAGCTGGCGCCGTGCAAAATACCGCAGTCAGATCGGTCTATGTCTAGCCTAAATCTGATAGCATCCGCCTCTCGGATGACGTTCATTTCCGCCCCGGTATCCATCATTGCTGCACACTTAGAGCCCTTCACCACCAAATCCATCGTGTCGCAGGCTACACATTTCCAGTCCATTTTCGTACCCGACTCCGCCCACTCAGCCTCCTTGGGCAGAATCGTACCCAGATGGACATTGGGAACCAGGCGCCATGACAATCTTCCCTTCAGTTCATCGCAGAGTCGCGAGGCTCGCGCTAGGATTTCCTTCAGGGTCATGAGGTCATTATGCCCTTCCAGCAACCGGTCAATCACTTTCTCTACATCAAATCCCTCTTTCAACCGAACCGCGTATTTCTTCTTTTTGGGTGGTCCGTCACATATGACCGGCTCGGCCTCTCCCCTGGTCTCCTTTTTCCTTGCCCGCTGCTCCTCTCTCTGATCCTCTTCTCGGCGCAGCCTCTCGTCTTCTTCTTCTTCATCATCGTCGTCCTCTACTTTCACGGCCGCTTTCCTTTTTTCCGGTTCGAGCTCCCTCCTCGGAGGCTCTTGGCTGGCACTGGCCTTGGCTTGATTCCTCGTTCGCGATGCTTGTGTCAGCCGGGCCTGCGGGGTGAGGGGTCTCCCCATCACCCCCGACTGTGGGCTTGACCCTACCACATTTACTCCGGGTCGCCCAGGCGCTGACTCCGGACCGGAGTCGTACAAGAACACCTTAGGGATGCTAGACTTTCATTCCCTCACCTCCTTACAGAGAGCCACCAACTTCTGTTGGTACCTTCCCACCTTGTCCAACAAGTCCTCCATCTTCCCTAATAAGACGGATGGAGGCTTCATCCCTCTTTCCTCGTCCTCGTCATCCGACTCGATGATTATAGGCTCTTCCCTCTTGCTTCCACCTCGTGGCCCTTGAGTTACTTCCTCGTCGCTCCCCACTTCCTCTACCCCAATCGGTGGTTCTTTCTTTTCCTGCCATAATTTACCTTGAGTTACTTCCTCGTCGCTCCCCACTTCCTCTACCCCAATCGGTGGTTCTTCCTTTTCCTGCCATAATCTGAATTCTCTTATCCCCACCAATGGTCCTTTCTTTTCCTGCCATAGTCTGAATGTGGCAGGAGGTAGCGGCCCGGCTGCCGCCTTCCGTTGAGCTTCCGCCTTTACTCCCCCGAGTCTTCTGTCGATGAACTCCCCAAGTTGATCATAAATGTTCCCGTCCATAGTGGAGGAAATCAGCCTGCTTTTCTTGTCCTCCCGCCTCATGTTACAGAACTTTATAGTGTGGCCTTGCTGGTCACAATGCTCGCAGATAGGCGACCTCCAATCAAAGCGGGGTCTTTCGTATCCCTGACTTCCCTGATACCCCTGGCCTTGATACCCCTGGCCTGGGTACCCTTGGCCTTGATTCCCCTGGCCTCGGTACCCCCGGCCTTGGTTTCCTCGGCCTTGAATATTCCATTGCCCTCCTCTTCCGCCGCCACTCCTGCCTCGCCCCCTTCCTCCACCCCTCCCTCCGTTGCCTTGATTGCCCTGCCCCTGGTTCCCACCTCTAGCCACGCTTCCCTGTGAACTGGGAGCGGGTGACGGCGGCGGGGCCACAGGCAAGGCCTGGGATGCGGGGTAGATGGGTGGCGGCATACTCATTTGTGGTCCGGCTACTGGCGGCGGGCTACCCCATGGCACAATTGCATTGATCACCGGCCAGGGCCACTGTCCGTAGGAGGGTGTCCCTCCCTACGAGGGGCCCGCACTAAACGAGGGCGCCGCCACACTTGGAGGAGCCGCAACCACCGCCTGAGGCGCTTGCACTTTTCCTGATCTCTGTCCTCCCTGCGCCAAGTCACGCACTTTGCGCTGGGCCTTCGTCAGGCGTTGCAGCACCGACTCTTCCTCTTCCCAAAGCTCCTCCTGAACAGCCTCCTCTATCACCGGCTCCGTTCCTTTTACTTGGACAGCCGTTACTACCCTCCTTTGCACCACCGGCTCTGTCGCATACCCCAGTTGTGCCAATACGTCTGTAACAATCCTTGTTACCCCCGGGGTCCCAGAAGCAGTCGCATCTCTTTCCTTTCTTTTCTGCCTTTGCAGGCGTACATGACATTGCTCCACCTCGTCCAGACACCCAACTTCCACCCCTCTGTCAATAGTGGCCCAGGTGAGCTTGGTGCTGCCTCCTCCATGCCTCGTCAACTCGACGGTCTCCGATGCCGTGAGTAGCCCCAGGAAGATGGCGCACTGTGCTTCCTCCGAAATCCCATGGACCTTCCGCGCCCTCTTCTTAAATTCTTGAACAAAAGCCCCTATCTTCGTAAAATCCTCTTTATTCATTGCCTCAAGGTCCGCAGTGGTCAACAGTCCATCTCCCAGGCGGTACTTCCTCTGCATTCCCTCCTTGAATCTTTCCCAGCTACCTTGGGCTGCATCTATAACTTTCTTCACTTCTTGGTGGTAGCTGTGGAGAATGTACTGGAGAATGCGCTGAAATTTTACAACATCCGACCACTCGACCAGAGCTTGTTCCACTTTCTCCAGTCATTCTGAAACTTTTTCCCCACAAAAATGGAAGGTATCAACCTTGGGGATATTGCTCGGATTTCTTTTATGCCTGTCAATAGCCGCGATGAGGTCATCGAGCGTCAGGCCTTTCTTTGGAGAACCTGATGCGCCGCCGCCCTCCGACATCTTGACAGACTCTTCTCTTCAAGCTCCCTGATAAGAGAAAACAAGCACATTCCCTTATTCAACATTACACCTTGACCGGTCTATTCCACCCGCTTTACCTAACTCTTACTACACTTATACCTTTTTTCATTCGCTTCTTATACCCGGATGTCGTTCCACCAGGGGCAACGGCAGGCTTTCCGTTATTCCCCGGCAACGGCGCCACCTGTCGGGCGCATCGGTCCGGCACCACATGAGCAGCGCAGGACCCTCCCGGCCGCGTCACGCAGGAGTTGGATAAAATCCTTCGTCGCAATATACATGGAGCTTCCACAAGCCGCTCCGGTCGAATGCGTCAGCCTTACCTCCCGCGAGCCCCTATGACAGGATAGGGCCTACGGGAGGCACGACTTACCTCCACCTTACGGGAGTTGTCACCTCCCTTCGGTGGGCGTATCCCCACCGAGCTACCAGTCCACAGTACGAAAGCTAATCAGTTGCAATCGCTGAGGTGGACCAGCCGAGGGCGATTCTCGTTCGCTGTAGCATAGGGGGTACGCGCGGTATTAAGCCTCTATCGAACCCGCACTCGAACCGACATCTTGGGGGGCTGAGGTCCCAAGCGTGACTCGTCGTCGGTCGACTAGGACGCATCCCACACACCACGCGCACACCACTTTACGAACACAAAAATAAAAACATAAAATACACACACACACGAAACAACACAACACAAACAACGCGACAACTCTCCTATCCCCTCGGTAGCCAACCCATAACTTTCCGGTGCGGAAAACAAATAAGCGTCGTGCGCGACATTTAGTATAAAAACGGACGCAGGGCCTACTCATATCGACTCGCAATGCAGGCGTACGCAAGCAGTCGCAATGATGGCGTACTATGTAGTGCTCATAATCAAGCGGTCCCTCGTGGATCCGAGTACCGCTTATGACACTCAAGTGTCAGACTCGAAGTGTCGTGAGGGTCTAATCCTTCACGACATTGCACGGCTGAAGGAATAGTCGTGCAGTCGCCGCGAGACCTCTGGCCTTTGGTCTGAACGTCTCAGTAGGCAAGGCAATGGGCTCTGCGCGAGGGAAAACCCCTTCCCTGCAGAGCCTAGGGCTTGGGATGTTTTGGACAAGGACCTCAAATCCCGGCCCAGGACCAACGTCCGACTAAGAAAAATTCTACAGAAGTGAAACCAATAAAAGGAAAGGTCTCCCCTAGGCCTTTTTTAGTCTTAACCCCTTAGCATCCTTTTAGTACGGGGACCCTTTAGCCAATGCAAGTATTCATCCCAAGTATATTCATATATATGCTTATATAACAGGGGGGAGTGTGTGACGATCACTTCTCACAGTTTCATTGGGGTCCCTCACAGCCATACATATATATGTGATCGCAGACAATCACATTCAGAATCTGATTCATAGCACATACCTGCGAATCACATCAACGAGTCAATCAACAGCCCACGCACTACACGGAGTCAACCCCAACCATCTTCAACACTCATACCCCTCGCTTCAACCATGCAAGCCCCAACCTCCTGTCCAACCACACCTTAACTAAATACTCAGTACCTTTGTTAAATGGCCATTCAATAAAATTCCGGGTGAAACCTTAATGAAACAATAAAAATCACCAGGGCTAAAGCCTTTTAGGTTGAGTGTGGAGGGTGAGTCGGAATTGAGTCGTAAGCCGACGGATCGGCAACCGACCTGTTATCACTAATAACAGAAAATGATCCTCAAGGGATCAAGCTGAATCTAGTCTTGACCTTGAATCAGACAACCCAAAGGACCTGTAACACAAGATAGGTCAAATGCCCAGGCTAAATCATCAGCATATGGGGCATAAACCTCCATAGCACACCTCCGTATAACACTCTCTAGCGCCACCTGCCGAAAATAATATAACTCCTCTGAAAACAAGGAAATTTCGGCACCGCTTCCCGTAGGAAAAGTCCCCTCTCATAATTTATATAAGCCTAAATATGAAATCAAAAATAACCCTTGACTCTCCAAAGTCCAAATTTTGTCTAACTCCTAGAATTAGCAAAATTTTGGGCATCACTCCCTTTAGAAAAAGAGGCTTCCCAGAATTTTACTAAGCCATATATGAAATCTAGACAAGTTGAACTTTTGAGAAGTCGTAAATTTGACTAACTCCCCGAATTAGTAAAAATTTGGGCAGCACTCCCTTTAGAAAAGAAGGTTTTCCAGATTTTTACTAAGTCAGATATAATGAAAAGACAAGCCAAACTTTGACAAGCCAAACTTTTGACTAACTCTTTGGATTTGTAAAAATTTCGGCAACGCTTCCCGTAGAGAAAGTAGCTTGCCAAGATTTATACAAGGCCAAGTATAACAAAAGATCCCAGAAAATGCGAGAATTGACCTAAGTAAAAAAAAACTTAACTCGAAAAATGCAGGAATTTAAATTAACTTCTATGGCTCTAGCACGTGGCGAGCGACTAAAGCAACTGCCTATCAAACTAAAACTCAGACTAAGTAGTAGCCTCACTCAGTCACATGCAGGCCAAACCACAAAGATAAGTACTCTCACCATCCCAAAGTCAACCTGAACAAACAATAGTTCATGATCTTTTAATGATTTAACCCATTATCCCCAGCTCACATAAGGCATAGGTCAGGCCGCCTGAACTTACCTAACAGCTCAACTTAGTCAGGCCTAGAGTCAGAATACCTAAACTTATAGAGCGTTCTGACTTGGCCAAATATACACAAACAAAGGGCACAACTGCTTTTCTCTTTTTTGGCACATGACTAGACCATTCTAGTCGCCCTGGACTGTTTAAAGTATCCAAGTTATATATACTTATCTTTACCTTTGTCTTCTAAGGCTGCATATGACTGAACTAACTTAAGTTCAGCCTGCCCCAGTTTACCATCAATTTTATTATTAGTTGTACATTCTTCAAGTTGTGATACGACTATAATCAAACCACCTAAACTTATAGAACAGTTTGATTAGCTCGTTCTTAGATAAGATAGTAATAAGGTTTAGCCAAATTATAATCATTGGGTTCCAGCATGTGCGAGACTTTGAACCAGCCCCCCTGAACTTACAGAAGGGTCTTAACTCTCTGTCAGATTCGTTTCTATATGAGCCATTATGTGTGTGGAATCGAGTCAAACCCCCTGAACTTACAAAAGGGTCTGCCTTTTTGCCATGATTAATTCTTTAGAATTAAGAGCAGGAAGAGATTGAGTCACCTGAACTTACAGAATAGCTCGGTCTCCTCGTTCAGAAACCAAAGAAACGAGTAAAATCCCAATGAAAACAAAGCAACCCAAGACACCAAAACTTATTGAGCGCCATGAGTCCTTGAAAATCAAGCACAGTTAAACCCCTCACAGGTCACAGCAATCAGGCCACCTGAACTTACAGAACAGCCTGACCCTCCATGCAAACCATATCACTGGGTCTCCCAAAACTTATGGGGACATCCCGACCTTCAGAGTAACCAGACCCCCTAAACTTATAGAAGGGTCTGACGTCTGCATGCAAAACCAAAATAAAACAAAGCACTGGGGTTCCCCAAACTTATGGGGACTCCCCAGCCTTAACAGTCCGTCAACCATCATGCAAGTCATACCCTCATCCTGCCTTTCCCCCAGATGCAGTTCTTTTCAACAGTCTGAGTTCATACAACCAACAAAAGTTGAAACTGAGACTTGAGCAGACATTCCTTACTTAGTATTGTTCAGTGTCCGAAAAGTCAAACCAAAAAATAAAGGAAGGCTGCGCGTCATATATTCAGTGAGATATGCATCAGGTAATACAAATAGGGGTTATAATCAGGGTTAATGGACGGAAACGCAAATGTTACCTGTCAATTCCCTGCCTTCAGAGCCTCGCCTAGGCTCTAGCAGAGCTCCCGCAATCGGTGGGTAGACTCCCCACAGAGTATTGATGCGGTCCTACGGGTTGCAATCTCGCCTACCGCCTTCCCCTCAGAACATGACTAGACTTAGAATAAGAAGGGTAAAAGTAAAAAGTTTTGAGATTCTCAGTTCCAAGAGAGGTGCACTCAGACTCGTTGGAGAGGGCCTCGTAATTTTGATGCTCCTGAGGGCCCCGCAATGGTAACCGATATATCATCTTGGTCAAATCCCAAGTCCGAACTGCTGATCACAATCCCCCTGGCGGCTCCTCAAAATTGCAGCAATAACTCTCCTTTTATGTCCAATCCGATCACCCCTCCAAACCTCGCCCAATCGCGGCTGCTTACCAGCTGTGACAGTCAGCAGTCTTGGCTTAGTCACCTGAGGGGCACAACACTCCATAGACAAGTGCCCAAACCTCGGCCTTTCTGCAGTTCTCCGCTCCTCCGCTGCGCGGTTTGCAGCAAAACCCCAACATGCTCCGCAGGCCTCGTAGCCCACGCTACAGCTCCCCTTGCCTTAATAGTCCCAAGCCCTGCCCAGTATCCCTTTCGAATAATGCCAATCTGTAATGGCGGGGCAAGGATCATAACAGTTCCCAACCTGGCCCGTGAATTGTTCCACCAGATAGATCACTCTGCCAATAGATTAGCCATGCACCGTCGTTCCTTCCTTTGCTGCTCAGGTGCTTCTCCGCTGCAACTTTCAATTCCACAGCCACAGATGAGTATCGACAGGCTCGGACCCTTTAACTAACGAGTGCCCTTGCGGCTCACACACACACTTAGCCGACTAGCACTCAGATAGGCATACGGACCCCTTCGTGCAGGCACTGACAGACTTAAGGCCCCCTGCGTACTGAGGCCCGACGAATGCTCATATCCCAGTTGTTGGCTTCGGTCCGTGTTTGGCCAATCACCACAAGATCTCAATGGCATATTACAGAATCACTTCTTCAGTAGCGAGGCATCTCTCTCTCTCCCCCTGCACGCTCGTTTACGGCAGAAGGTCGTGCTGAACTCGTAAAAAAAAAAAAAAAAAAAAAAAAAAAAAATCAAGAATGAATCTCCGGCTCAAAAGCGGTAGGATTCATCGTCACCTTCAAGGCCTCCCCCCTGCAGGTAAGCGGCTCCGACTCCTCTGTCTCCTTCCCCCTCTAACTTTCTACCTTCTCCCTAGCTGGCGTAGCACCACTCCCTTGAATCGTGCTAAGTAAGTCCCGAATGAATCTCTTGCTGAAAGGCGGGCAGATACATGCATACTACCAAATGCTCCCTCCCTCGCGCAGTTCAATCCTTTACTTACTACTAACTTACTAATTTAACACAAATTCTATTGTTACCACTGAATTCGCCCGACCCCAATATCCCATTTATGAATCTTCTCTTGTCCGAACTGGCTCGGAAACGAGCAATGCACATTCGTTTCCTCTCCTCTCCGCCATACTTTCATGCAGCCATACTCTTTCCCACCTCAAAATCTACTCACTAATACCGAAAACTAACACCACAGTCTATTTCGCCCTATCCTGAAACGTCAGATTGACATCTTCCCCCACCCGATTCCGTTAGGAATCGGTTGAGATAGAGTTTCTTCGCTCCTTCCTCCTATGGCTCCGTCATCTCCAAATGTACGAGCACTTGGCCCTGAAAACGGGCCGGGTTCATTTGCTCCTTGACCGTGCTTTGCCTTTCCGTTTACAACTACGTCTGCGCTGCCCGCTGTCCGCCTTGGCATCAGACGTTTTCCTGATTGCCGGATTTCACCCCGTAGGCACTTGACGCCACTTGTCGCCCAGATTCATTTACACTTTTCCTTCCCTCATCGTCTCCGTACTAACGCCGACCGTATCCCCTGGCTTCCGACCAGCATGCCTCATCCTTCCCGTTACCTCTATCCTTCTCTCTCTCTTACCGCGCGCACACCCGGCCCGAAGCCCCGTCCAGGTTCATTCACCCCTCTCCCTCGTTAACTCCGATACCCTGTGCTCCGCCCGTCTCGACGTCTGCCCTCCTAATACTAAGCGCAACTCTACGCAGCGTCCAGTCCCACCGCGTCTGGTCTTAACAGACGACGATAAAAGAGAATGAGCAAAAAAAAGGAAAGAAGCCCAGATCGCGCCGACTTTCCTCCGTCTTATACACGTTGCCCTTTCCGGACAGACCCTGCTAATCCCGAAGTCGCACTGACTGGCCAGTCTCCCGACAGCCACTGTTTTTCCGCAGAGAGGCTAGGCCTCTCGACGTGGCGGAACTACTAGGCGACCCGGTAACTCCTCCGACCCCCATTCTTAGCTACCCAACCCGGCAGCGCTGCCTACAACGGTCTGCCCCACAGTTGCCCCACAAATGCCGGTATTTTGGCACAAATTGTTGCCAGATTCACTTCCTTCTCGTGCACAATACTTCTCACGCAGGGTCCACGCTAATCTTCTCTGTGTCGTTCCAATTTTAGCTGATGTCCCGAAGGACAACACCTACACGAACGGATGTCCCGAAGGACTTGGTGCCGGTCGGTGCCCCTTGTTGTGTTTTCGCGTCCACATACGGGCGCGACAATAATAATAACTAAATTAACTTAGAAATAATATATATATATATATATATATATATATATATATCGTCACAAACAGAACTGCCCGGTAAACCGTAGGTAGAGAGAGAGAAGAGGACAACAAACGAGGGGTT
>BFEA01000019.1:144764-180025 GCA_003427395.1 Chara braunii | reverse complement strand
CCCCCCCCCCAAAAAAAAAAAAAGAGGGTGTAATCACCATGCTGGTTTTGCTCTTTCCTTTCTCGCTTTTTCTGTAGGCCCGTTTTCTCTTGTTCTGTGGGCCCTTTTTCACTTGGTCTGTAGGCCCGTTTTTGCTTGTTCTGTGGGCCCTTTTTCGCTTGTTCTGGAGGCCCTTTTTTGCTTGTTCTGTGGGCCCTTTTTTGCTTGTTCTGTAGGCCCCTTTTTGCTTGTTCTGTGTGGGCCCTTTTTTGCTTGTTCTGTAGGCCCTTTTTTGCTTGTTTTGTGGGCCCTTTTTCGCTTGTTCTGTAGGCCCGACCTGACCTACCTTAGGGCCTCGCCACACCACTCTTGAAATGTGAAAAAGACAAAAATCTGGAGGCAGCATCTGGCCATGTTGTAGCAGGAAGTTCATTCCCATTTTGCACATTTCGAGAGTGGTGTGGCCATGCCCTTAGCGTGAAAAGCCAGAACCCCTAGGCCACTGGGCCCTCGTAAATAAAAGAAAACAAAAACCAAAAAGCCAGAGTTTTGCAACAACAACAACAAAACGAAGGGCCTCCCTGCGCTACTGTCCACATGCACAAAAGACAAAAAATAGGGCCCTGCATCTTTCCATGTTCTAGCAGAAGATTCTTTCTCATTTTGCACATTTGGAGAGCCGTGCAGCCAGACCCTAAGCCACAGAACCTTGCAACAACAACAACAACAACAACAACAGCAACAACGACAATGACAAAAAGTAGCCAGAACCTTTCTGGACTGGATATATTGCAGGGAGTTTCTGGATGACGGAGTTAGCTGCTGCTAGAATAGTGAATTAGGGTTGTTTTTTTCATAGCTTCATTTCATCTCAACAGGCTTTATGCTCTCTCTTATCATCTGCAATCTGCGGTACAGAATGGTGAGCGGGTCTCAAAGGGGGTCTTTGACCCTTGCCGTGTCTTTGACCCTTGCTGTGCGGGAGGTAGGGGGGATGCTGCTAGAATAGTGAATTAGGGTGAGTTGTTCATTTCATGTCAACAGGCTTTAAGCCCTGTTGTCATCTGCAACCTTTTGGGTATAGAATGGTGAGCATTCCTCTGCAGGGGCTTTGTCGTGGAGTTCCGCGAAGCATACATTATGGAATAGGTTGCAGATTGAGGGAGAGGCTTACCCTACATCGCGGGGAGGTGGGCGGATATTGCAGGGCGTATTGGCCCCTGCATTGCGCGAGTACCACCGTGGAGTTATTTCCCCAGTTCCCACGATCTCGAATTCAATTGAATTGTCTCCTGAAAGTTACGTCCTTGCGTGAGTACCTTCTCAGGCAATCTAGTGCCGCGTGGATTCTCAAGTCTCGGGCTCGGTATTGACATCGAGCACGAATTCAGCCGTGGCTTACTGTCCACGTATACGCCCGCCGCCTGCCCCTGTGTTGCAAAAACAACATCATGGTGATAGTTGGTGTTTCTGGTAATGGAGAGTGTGGGGAAGGGGTACTGCTCTGAATTGCGAGGAGGAGGTGGGTGGGTGTGGCGGGGTCTTTGTCTGCAGTCGGGGGTCTGTGGGCACAGACCCCTGCCAGATTGGCAGGGGTTGGTGGTACCTTTGGATGAATAGGGGACATGAAAATGATTGTGTCATATTGGGAGTGTGTTTCCCTTTTTGTGATTTTTCTTTGACCTGGGGTTCGTGGTGAGCAGCGGTACTGTTTTTGGGTTTGACCAGTGGCCCTATTTTGTGGGCTTGACTGATGGTGTCTTGCCCCTGAACAGGGCTGCAGAATTTTTGTGAGGGACGCCAGGCCCAATTCCTGGCATTGTGATATGAGGGATGCAGGCCCGGTTCCTGGCTTTGTTAAAAAAAAAAAAAAAAAAAAAAAAAAAAAAAAAGACAACAAACCATTGGTCGTTCGTTGGGGATATCGGTTAATTCCCTTCCCCCCACCTGCCCGGCTGGCCCGGCTGGTAAAACAGGTGACGACTTTGAAATGTCATCATGAAACTGACTGGCCTCAGGTGATTCAAGGATTTCATTCACCTAATTCCATCTGGACTCGAACTCAGGTTTATATTTCTAGGGTGCATGGGTGTACCAACTGAGCTACCGTCTTCCCCCAAATAGAACGTACGGTCATTATTGCCGTATCTGGACTGAAAGTTGCCCCAAATACAGGCATAACGACCGTATGTTCTATTTGGGGGAAGAAGGTAGGCCTGCCGGTCATCCGTTAGTACTGGAACTGGGTACACACACACACACACACACAGAGAGAGAGAGAGAGAGAGAGAGAGAGAGAGAGAGAGAGAGAGAGAGAGAGAGAGANCACACACACACACAGAGAGAGAGAGAGAGAGAGAGAGAGAGAGAGAGAGAGAGAGAGAGAGAGAGAGAGAGAGAGAGAGAGAGAGAGAGAGGATCAGTAGCATGGCTGTATGCTGCCATCGTAACGAGGCGTCGGGGCCGCTGAGCCTGCTAGTCATAAGCAATTGTACTTGTTGAATGTTTTTGACTTTGTTAAGCTCTCGTGTTTGACTCTATCATGGGATACTACATTTGGCTAGTCCACAGTCTTTTTGCTTTTTCCAATCTCAAAACTTCAAATTTGATTATCATCAATGAGAGCGGCCGTAATATTTCGCAGTTCTGGGGCTCCATCCCACCTACGGCGTTGAATATTCTCAATGCCGAGTTCTCTCTCTCTCTCTCTCTCTCTCTCTCTCTCTCTCTCTCTCTCTCTCTCTCTCTCTCTTTTTAAAAATAAAAATAAAAATATCATTTTAAAACCAGGAACTGGGCTCGACGTCCCTCACATGAATGCCGCAGCCAAACGGGGCTGGGGAAGGCACTCCCGGCCAATCCCATCCCCAACCACGGTCCTCTAGCTACCAAGATGCCCTCCTTCAACCCACTCAGTATTGTTCCAAAAGTTTCAAAAATAGGGCATTTGCGGTAGTTTCACAGCAAAACTAGTGTCGGGCCCCAAGTTTCGTTGCAAAAAGTAGGGAAAAAAAAAAAAAGAATCCGTACCAATTTTTATATATATATAGCCTCCTGATGAGTCGGTGAAACTCCGACGAAACAGTTTGTCACAGCCCCTCGTTTGTTGTCCTCTTCTCTCTCTCTGCCTACGGTTTACCGGGCAGTTCTGTTTGTGACGATATATATATCGTTAAACAAAGCTGCCCGGTAAATCATAAGCAGAGAGGGAGATGACGAGGGGCTGTGACAAAATATATATATGTACGGGCTTATATATATATATATACAGGGTTACCGGCGTTCGGGACCGGCCGAACGCCCGAACCCGAACGCCCGAACGTACGGGACCCCTTCGGGAGGCGTTCGGCCGTTCGGACCGAACGCGGACCAAAAAAGAAAAAAAAAAGAAAAAAGGTTTCAAAAAATTCCGAAAAAAAACTATGTTATGGAGAACATTAAACTGAACAACATTTGCCTGGGCAATAGATCCAAATTCTTTACCAAATTTGAATTAAAAATCCAATACAGAAAATAAACACTATGATAAAAATAAGAAAAAATAAAAAGAGAATTAAAATGAGTGAGTGTGCCAGCACCTTTTCGACACCGTCATCTTTGCCGATTTTTTTTTTTTTTTTGGCATTGACAAATGCCCTGAAAATTTACAGATATGTATTTTACATAATCAATAACGCATTAAAAAATTTTCAAAAAATATTAATTTTTTTTAGGCCCCGAAATAAAATGAAAACAAAAAGTTAAAAGTGAAAAAACACAAAATAGTGAGTGGGCGAGCACGTTTTGACACCGCCAATTTCCTCCATCAGCAATGCCTGCCCACCTCTCGTCACTGTGATGAGGGACTGGTATCGCCGATTTCCTCCATCAGCAATGCCTGCCCACCCCTCGTCACTGTGATGAGGGACTGGTACAGCCTTGCTCTCGCACCACAGCTGTGGTGCCAACCTACCCTGTGGGCTAGGGGGAGATCTGGGTTGGTTGGTGTTCCCCCTTACTATACATAGACTAGTGAGATAGATGCATACTACCAAGGAAGATGAAATAGATGAGAGAAGAATATACCTTTATAAATAAAGAAGAAAACAACAACATTCAGAATGTGAGTGTGTTAGCTGTAAGATTCATTCTGTGGAGGAAGACTGTCAGCACGGCCAACATTCAGAATGTGACTGTGTTAGCTGTAAGATTCATTCTGTGGAGGAAGACTGTGAGCACGGCCTCATAGACTACCCTGCCCGCCATCATTGCAGTAGAGAAAGCATTTTCTTTTTTCTTTTTCCTTTCCCATTCATGCACGGGCAATATAAAACTAAGATTTATGGGACTCGTTGACCCTGGGTCCCACCCGCAAATTCTTTAGGAATGGGCGTTTTGATGTAATTTCCCAACATTGGCAGAGGCACTAGTGGTTTAAATAAATAAAAGATGAAGACACCATTCTGTCAGATGTGCACAGCGGGCTATATGGTTGAGGATCTGCAGAATTTATTTGTTGCTTGTGCTCTCGCTGCTCAGTTTTGGCGCCTCCGGGACTGGGGACCGCTCCGGGTGAATGACACAATTTTTCTCCTGGGACCGTGGTGTGCTCCCTCTTGCAAAACCGCACACTTGTGTTTATGTGTCTGTTTGGGCGGTGATCCTGTGGAACATGTGCAGGCGGCGAAATGACCTGGTCCACAGTGCAGTTGTCATGAACTTGTCCACCTTGTTGGGCAGTGTTCAGATAGATCTTAGAGCTCTTTTTTTTTCTTTCAACAATAGATTGAAAGTCGAGGCTGGGGTTCTCACAATTTGACCCGGCGTTATCCGGGCAGCATTAGCCAGTTTCGCTTATGACGAGACCAAAAAATAAATACTATTTAAAAAAAAAAGAAAAAAACGAAAAAGAAAAAAAGGACTATTTGAGATCGTCGAGCATTGGTTTTCTTAGACTGGAAAAAGAGAGAGAGTGGCAGCCCAGCCCTTCGGTCGGCTGTGCAGTGGTTTCAGAGGCGATGTGCACCCCTGGGCGAATCTGGTTGGAATAGAGCTGGCTACCGGGGATATCAGTTATGGTGGTGGTGTTTTACATAAACCCCGGGTTTACCCGGGCCCGCATGGTCAACGTACAAGTGAGCAAGCCTGGTACTAGGTACAGGATTAGGGTTGATTTCTGGGCGTCAGGACAGGGGACTCACGAGGCCCGGCGTTGAGTGCCGAGGTCGCCTCCCCTGCTGTGATTTCTTGTGCTTGCCTTGGGCATTGGGCCCTGTAATATAAAAAAAGGGACGCTTCCAGTTAAAAAAAAAAAAACGGGCAAAGAAAAAAAGATAGCAAGGGAGATGCAGCATTTATTACTTCGGTAAAATTTTGCCAGAGGATTTACTGCATGCCATTGGTGGAAATAGGTGCAATTTGTGGGTGCAATTTGTGGGTGCAATTTGTTATCTGTGCAGGAGGGAGATCCCACTAACGATGTATGTGGAGTAGTGTGACGGTTGGGGGACGTGCGGGCGACATCCGTGTGACACCCTTTACTCCGCGATAAATGTTGGAAAAAAAAATGCCGCAATTCTGACAATGCAATGTTGTCCACCCGCCGCGAACTGCGGTCAGCTGTCAGGTTGTGGATCTTCTGATGATTCCGCTGGTATGTTGTGCATGTGGACGGTTCATGGACCATGTACATGAGGCCAACACACATTTGTTAACTTTCCCATAAGCGAAGTGTCCACTTGCATGAGGCTGTTCCGATTCCCCAACGGGAGTCTTGGAATGACAGACAAGTTGTGGAAGACGCTGACACGAACTGACCTCCCTTCATGATGAGAAAAGGGGAACATTTTCATTTTCAGCCTCTTTTGAACGCATGGGCAACGGCGCAAAAGTAAGTGGAAGGTGCGTGAAAATCCAACCCAAAAAAGTAGGCTCAAGTTCATGACCCCCAGAGGAGCACGGCAACAAAAACAACAGAAATGCCACCCAATGGGAGGGCCCCAAAAGTCATATGTTTCCCCATGCCGAAAACCAAGAAAAACAACACCACTGATCACCGTTCTCATCAACGGCGCCGAAGGGTCACAAGCCATATCCGCTACTCCACATACATGGGTACCTGGGGCCTCGCCCCAGGTATCACTCAGTTAATACATGCAGCGAGATAGTTCACAAGGAAATGAACACAGACACATATAGAAACCAGTTGGGCAGCAAACCCACTCGGCGGGAATTCACAGTAGGGAAAATTATCATCATAGTCCTCCGCCTGTTCGCCTTCAGTTCCACACACCCTATGATCCGCCTTTCCCTCTGACAAAACCAAGCAGCTACCGACAAACAGTGCGAAGCGTTGGTTGTCAGCAGCGGAAATGAATCCGCTGCGAAAGAGGGATATCCTACTCTCAAGACACAGTACCCGTTCCTCAGACCCTAACTACCACAGTCCCAAAGTCATGGCTAAGAATCCAGAACCTTCCAGGCTGGCTTAGGATTGGATCTTACTGTCCCTTCTCGAACTGACAAGGTCCTAATAAACTAATCGCAGACCTACAAATCTACTTCCCTATACCCAAGGGCCAGGTCCTCGCAGTCTGCTCCCATTCGGGGGCCTTCGCCATTATGAAACGGTATGGGATCCTCCGGCTGGAGCTTAGGAATGCGGCTCGGCGCGAGCAGACTTTCATGCACCCTGTCAACAGAGCCGAAATCCTGAGAGCACTTAAACCACCAGTACCTCCTAAAGTCGTGCCCGTTAACGCTACTCGATTTTAGGAAATGTACGGGCCACCACAGGAGCGCCCAAATTCATCCAACTAGAAACGTTTCTACTCTATTTTTTTCCTCGGCCGATAGCTGGGCCAAGTACTGGTGGTTTAATAGCCTAATTTCCATGGTTACGCAGGACCCAGACACTGGACCAGTCCAGAGGTCCAGACGGGGCAGTGTCAGGACTGCTCCAGACCGTCGGGATTGATAGAACCCCTTATTTTAAGAAAAACCAATGCTATGATCCGGACGTCCAGACCGCCGTCCAGACGGTCTGGATTCAGTCCGGACTCCAGACGTCCGGTCTGGAAGGTCCGGATCTGCCAAATTTCAAGAAAAAAATCAAAGAAAAAACGGTCCAGGACCCTTCCCCATTGAGGAGCCAAGCCCCCAACATTGTTTTGGGGGGTTTTCAGGCCCGTTTATAATTTTTTTGGGGGGTCCGGACATGCTCTCTCTCTATAATAATTTATTGGACAACCCCAATTTTTTAATTATTAATAATTCATTACCTTTTATTAGTTTTTGAAGTCTTTTTTAAAGCTTTTTATAGTTTTTGACATTTAACTCAAGTTTGGTTAGGAATTCTGACATGACACTTAAGGCAAAAGTGGTTTGGATTGTTATTCTGCATAACATACTTTTTTTTCAGATTTTTTTATTTTTATTTTTTCAGTGGTCTGGACATTCCTGGACCTGTCCAGACATCCGGACCGTCCGGATCCCCCCCTGTCCGGAAAGGTCTGGAAATGTTCGGAATTCCAGACGTTCGGAAACTACCGGACACGGGTCCGGTTCCATGTCCAAAAATGTCCGGGTCCGGGTCCGGCGTAGCATGAAAAAAGCGTTTTTATTTTTCCCCCTTGGATTAGGCTACGAATTTCGAAATGGTCCTCAGCCAAAAGATTTTTTGTATTGCAATGCTGCACAACATATGTGGTGGGGGTGGGGGTGGGGGGCTGGATCCAGACACTTTGGACCGGACACCAGACCTGGACACCCTGACCCAGATCGTCTGCACTGTGGTCCAGACGTCCGGATCGTAACCATGCTTATTTCTCACTATTTTCCCAAATCTCGTCTCAGTTTTTTGCTTGGGGCCAAGATTCAACCCTTCTCTCTTCAATCAGGCTGCGACAGCCCAAAAAGGCGCACTGTCAGACCTCCGTCTATCCTTTTCAACGTAAGATTAGCATCGTAGGACATCGCAAACTTTCCCGCTTTCCTTTCTCACTTTTCCTTTCTCGCTTTTCCTCCATCTAACCCCCTTAACCAGTTTCGCATCCCGCCCCCGATCTTTCAAAACGTTTGACAACCAAAAGGCACAGAGAATGCATGCAAACGCAGGGCTGCTCGATTTCTTCATGCGGATGAATACCCTCCTCCTGCCCAACCAATCCATATCCGAAGCCCACAGATATGTATTGTCCAAGCCAAACTCAACCATTCGCCGGATCAAGTTGAAACTTTACCTTCACCCACCCCTCCTCTCATCTTCTCCCTGAACGAGGCACCTTTACCTCTTGCCTTAACAAGGACTGACGCCTTTTCTTTCTTTTCGAAGGTACTCAGGATCCACTCTATCGCTTGTTTAACAGACTCGTGGCTGCCTCTCTGATTTCTCCATTCTTCCTTCGTTCTGCCCATCTACTTATCTCTTCCAACTTCCCTTTCAACAAACTTGTAGACTTCAAATTAGAATGGTCATTCTTCGGCAAAGAAAATAGGAGAAATTTCAGGGCCTTCACTACTCGCTGATTGGCAGCTTTTGCCGGTTCAAAGAATGAAGGGGAGATTGGGCAAATTACAATGGTCATTCTTCAGCAAAGAAAACAGGAGAGTTCAGGCACTGAGCGCGCGCTCAGACGCACTCAGACCCCCTGAGCGTGGCTCAAAAGCGCGCTAAAAGTGAGTGCGCGACCATGGGGGGGCGAGCGCTCCCAAGGAACCCCCGCTCCCCCCCCCCCCCCCCCCGATAAAAAAAAAAAAAAAAAAACTTTTTTGGGGGTAGGGGGGGGGGGTTGGGGGAGGTCTTAAAAAGAAGGAAAAAAAGAAAAAGATGGATTAATTGATTGTTTGATTGAGTGATTGAATGGTTGTGTGTGTGTGTGTGTGTGTGTGTGTGTGTGTGTGTGTGTGTGTGTGTGTGTGTGTGTGTGTGTGTGCACACACAATGAGCACTGATCCTCGGACGCAACGCACACTCATTTTGGCTGCATGGGACCGGAAAGATAGGCTGCTCATTTTCAGGGTGCGCTGTGTTCGGGAGAAAACCCCAGCAAGTGTGTACTCTCTCTCTCTCTCTCTCTCTCTCTCTCTCTCTCTCTCTCTCTCTCTCTCCCTCCCTGGCCCCCCCGCTCACCACCGTCTTTCCCAAACACAAGGCACAGTTATTTTGGCTGCACCGAATGTGGAAGAATAGTGTTTGTGCATTTTCAGGGTGTGCTGTGTTTAGGGGAAAACAGCAGTGCTCTCTCTCTCTCTCTCTCTCTCTCTCTCTCTCTCTCTCTCTCTCTCTCTCTCTCTCTCTCTCTCTGTGTGTGTGTGTGTGTGTGTCTGTCTGTCTTGCGCGTGCGCGCGCTTGTGGCCCCGCCCCCCTGCCCTTGTCCCCACCCCTGCGCGTCCGCACTCTGAGCGCTCTGAGCACGGAATTGAGCGGAGCTCAATTATTGAGTGCGAACCCCACGCTCAATCAGCGTGCGGTTACACAGCTGATGTTCAACCCCACATTTCCATCATTCACCCCACTGGGAATGGTGGGAATGGATTACCAAGTTCTGATGTTGTGTGGATGTCGAAGATAGTGACAAACGCCAGCACAAGACTAACCAAAACCCCGACACATAACCCGAGGAGCGACGATGTCTGGCAGTTGCCCTACTAGTTTCAGCCATCGCCAGGTACGGCCTCATTAGGGGGAATTTGAGAAATTGAGATGATCCTACAAGTGAAGTACTTGCACTCTAAATGCCGCGTCATCTGTCCCATCTGGTCCTGTAGCATACAAGTGGACCATATTCATTTACTGTAGTCCGAGCCTTCCTTGAAATGGACCATAATGCACTCTGGTCCTTCGCTCTGACAGATGTCATAGTAACTCTATGCCTTCTTTGCTGTAGGTGAGGGGAGTGAATCCTCCAAAAACATCTCCCACATTGTCGATTTCGGCCTCTCTTCCACGCATGGGCCACAAGTCAAAGGTGTGTGAAAGGTCCGTGAAAATCATCACAAAAAAAATCGTTATGGTTTTCACTCACATTGGGGACCCCTACACGACCTACTCAACAAAATAAAAAGAAAGAATGGCCAATGGGAGGCCACAAAAATACGTATATGTGTCCGCGCTCAAATACAAGGAACACCACACCACCGATCACCGTTCTGATCAGCGGTGCTTCGCAGTCACACACCCTCTGAGCCCTCTCCACTAATCCACATATGTCGGTGGTGGGATCTCCCTCCTGGTACAGCGGTCCCTCCGTTGTCAGAGTGGGTCTGTCTTCCTGAAAGGAAAATCTGCAAACCAATCCCTCTCATCGGTAGTGGGATCGTACAATCTCTCTTTCGTTTTTATTTTTATTTTTGTTATTATATTTTATTTCTTGAAGAATACCGTCTTCCTACAATATTGTGTCTCCTGTTGGCATGGTCCCTGGTGCTACCGGCTGTCCCCTAGCCGGTATCGCCCACCTGCAGGTCGGGAGCAGCCCCCGCATGTTCTCTCGTGAACATGGTTCTGGCTGCTACGAGGTTCCCCGTATGCCTACAATTAGGAGTAGTGGTAGGTAGGTAGTGTGAGGTGAAATTGAGAGAAGAATATAGCTTAATATATGTATATATATATACTAGGTTACCAGCCGGGCCGCCCGGGTCCCGGGTGGCCATCCTGTGCAAGGACCAGCAAAGGTCCAAGCAAAAAGGAAAAAAAAGAAAAAAAAAATTCCAAAAAATCGAACAACTTTTGCTTCAGGGCAATTTCGAAATTCTTCACTGAATTTAAAGTAAAAAATAAAATTTTGAAAATATTGTTTTTATTTTTTTTGGCCCGGCCGGGAAAGTGACCCTGGGCCACGCTGGTAGCCTAGTATATATATATATATATATACAGGGTAAACGGCGTTCGAGACGTGCTGAACGCCCGAACGCCCGAACGTATGGGACCCCTTGGGGATGCCGTTCGGGGCGAACGCAGACCCCCCCCCCAAAAAAAAAAAGAAGTGAAAAATCTGAAAAATCGAGGTAAACAAGATTTGCCTGAGCATTACATCCAACTTCCTTGCCAAATTTGAAATAAAAATAGAATACGGAGAACAATAATAAAAATAACAAAAAATAAAAAAAGAATTAAATTTAGTGAGTGCGCGAGCACGTTTTCGACACCACCGTCTTTGGCGATTTTTCATTTTTTTTGGGCATAGCTGAATGCCCTGAAAATTTACAGATGTGTACTTCACATAATGCAAAACCCACTAAAAAAGTTTCAAAAAATAATAAAATTGTTTAGACCACGAACTAAAGTGAAAACAAAAAGTAAAAAATGAAAAAAAACGTGGGCGAGCACGTTTTGACACCGCCATCTTTGGCGAGTTTTAATTCTCATTTGGCTGATCCAAATGACTTGAAAATTTATAGGCATGTACCTCATGTCATAGAGAACTCACAAAAAAAATTCAGAAAAAAACAATTATTTTTAAGCCCCGAAATAATTTTTGGCGGGGGCCGAATGCCCTTGGGTTTGGACCGCGTATGGGACCCCGAATACCGCACGTACGGAGGTCGGCCCGGGGACCTCCGTACGTACGGGCTGGTGACCCTATATATGTATATCCTGTCTATGGTGTATGCATTATTAAACCAGCACTCCAAGTGCTCTGTCAGTGTAGATTTTTCTCAGACTGATTCCTGCAGCAAATCTACAGTGATCAGGCAAGGCTTAGGCTCGGAGGGAAAGGCTGGTGGGGCCAAAAAAAAATATATAGAAATCAGGAGAGAAAAAGCGAAAAAATTGGGTTACACTGTTTACCGCAGAATATCCTGAGACTCCCTGGCTTGCTCAGTTGGTACACCCATGAATTGTTGAAAATACAGACAGGAGTTTGAATCCAGATGCTGTCAGAATCTGTCAGATTAGCAAAATAACAAACTTGAAACTTCTGAATTACCAGGGCCGGTCAGTTCAAAGTGATATCTCGGTATTATCTCCTCTTTTTTTTTTTTTTTTTTTTTTTTTTTTTTTCGTTGCTCTTTTTTGAAAAAAAAGAGGAAAGGGAAAAAAAGAAAAGAAAAAGAAGAAAAGAAAAGAACCAAGCAAATCATCACACACAGAGACTGTGTAGGGTGTACTACACAGTCTCTCTGTGTGATGATTCGTTAGTGTGTATATGAACAACTATGAATGAACTCTTGTGGACAGGTGGCAAAACACAAAAGCAGGGGGTAGAATTGGTTGGGCATAAGCCGCCTGTACACGGCCCCAGCCTTGCTGAAAATGCAACTTGTCGACTACAAAATTTTCGGAAGCTCCGCCTACAAGACCACAATGGCTGGCGGCGCCAGCCAAAAAACGAAAGAAAGTGCGGCGCTGGCGGTTTGGAAAAGCTTGGCTTGATGTAAGGCGCCTCCAGGCCCGGGTGTACTGGTGGCTTAAAAAAAAAGTGGACCCCACCCTAGTCCTGCCAATACACGGCAGGAAGCGTGGCAATGCCGGTCTGTGTGTGTGTAGGATTAGCGAAATCCGAATGAATCTTCAGCCAGAACATGGAAATGTACACTGCCAGACTTTTTTCTTTTTTTTTTTCCATGTGTGCTTTAAGTGAGCAGCCTGCCAATGTGCATAATGAGAAGGAATCGTCCGCCAGAACATAGGAAGATACACGTGACGGACAGATACATTGACAAGAAATCCGGGTGTGAGTATGGACTAAGGAGCTGTCAGATGCAAATGTTGTCACGCGTGCGTGCGCCAGAGAGAGAGAGAGAGAGAGAGAGAGAGAGAGAGAGAGAAGGGGGGGGGGAGAGAGACATGGAAAGGAGAGAGAGCATGTAAGTCTCCATATCTTTTTGTCTCTTGTGCATTGAATCCGAACACACTAAAACGCGCAGCTATGAACTTGTATTCGAACATGAGTAGCGTGAAAATTCAGAATCTCCGGAACCACCCAATTAGTCCCATCCATTATACCAAAGAGTCGTCAAGAAACCTGAACTCCATGTATGACTTCCTTCCCTGGGGCGAGGTCTCATTAGCAAAGAGGATTGGATTGAGCTCCTGAATCTGGACGTGTTGTAAGCAGAGATGCAGAAAAGCAGTTCAACCTCGAATTTCCGCACCTCTTCGCGAACAGGTCTAGATTCGGGTATTGAATCCAATGCTTGTTGCTAGTGGGACTCGCCCCTGGTGATTGTCCTTACTGTGACACATTTGTACAAGAAAAAGGAAGGAAAAAGAAAAGGGGATGCTGGACCTGGTTTCCAGCAGGTGATGCTCCCCACCTATAGAAACGACTCTTCCAAGATAGGGTGCTGCTTAAGGTGGATGCTCGTATCACCTCCTCAAGGACCGAGTGTGAGGTTTTCGGGAAAGGAAAAGGCCTGACTTCATTTCGCAACATTCTAAGAGTCGGACCCCACAGGACCGCGGAAAGGAAAAACTTTGCCGCAAAACTGTTTCCAGGACCCCACAGCCTGCGGCAGATGTCCACGGAAAGGTGAAATTTCTCCCGCAAACCGTTTTCCCAGACCCCACAGACCGAAGATTGCGGCTTGGAAAAACGTAGTTTTCTGTTTTCACATAGTCCGCAGCCTGGAAAGGTCTCACGGGAGGATTCCTCGCCGCAATTTTGTGCCAACTCTACAGCGGAGGGGGGAGGGCGTGTCTGTCCTGGAAAGGTCTTGGAAAAGTCTCACGGGAGGCAGCAGCCAATAGCGACCAAGAGTGCCACAAAAAAAAAAAGGAAAAACAAAGAAAACAAGAAAAAAAAAAAGAGTGCAACGATTGGCTCAACTGATTCCCAAAGGGTTTCCACGGCGCATTTGGTCCTCCGCGGTGGGGTCCCCGCAGAACTTCTTTCCAGCTTTCCAAAATTCTTTGCCCGTATTTTTTGGCCGAACAGTTTTTCCATCCTTTTTCCTGTGGGGTCCAACTCTAAATATATCTAGATTTGGTAATGGTTCTGGTACTATGAAAACCGTATGTTGGCCGGAATGTATCAGGATAACAATGCAGGTCAAATACGTTTGGAATGTTGCACTCGTAATGGCTCGTTTAGAGAATTGTGTAAACAATTCTCGATATGATGTTCGGTGTACTTTCCCATGCCTTTCTATAAAAAAAAAAAAAAAAAAAAAATTGTTTGTCTCTCCCAAGCTTTTTGGGGAGAAGTGCATTTTTTAACTTTTTTTGGGAAAAAAAGAAAAGGCAATTGTACCTGCCTGGAGGCTTTTTTTTTCTTTTTTCTTTTTTTTTTATGAGAGCCAGTTGTACCTGCCTTGTTGCTGACTGATACACGCAGGTAGCTGTAGAATACAGATCATTCAAAGATTTTATTTTGTTCATCTGACAGTATCTGGATTCAAACTTGGGTCTGTATTTCAACAGTTCATGGGTGCACCAACTAATCTAGACGGGTTCGTAGATTACAGATCATTAATACAAATCCTCTTCTGCTGCTTCCTTTTTCTTTTTTTTTTTCTCATTAGGCAATGAAGGTGCCTCTGCCCCTTTCGACAAACCACCAGTACCTGTAAGCCTGTTTTTTTTTTTATATTATTTTTTATAATGTGGTCCGATGGACCATGGAGCAGATATTAAACTGATCTGAACAGATGCGACACTAGATCTTAGCCAAAAGGCCGAGAAAGGTGATCTGAGCCTCTTTTTCCCGACATGGATTTCTCCTGCGCGCCGAAAAAAGCAACCAGCCATTTTGCTACAGTAGATCGAAATTTGATCGATTCATCCCGAGATTGTTGTTGCCTGTTTAGAAGTGGATTCGGTTTCACAGTCCAAGTCCGTCGATTTAGGTTCCTTCCCGAAGAATTCGTCTCGCCAGAGCACTCGCCAAATGCCAACATTTTGAATGAATCTGAACACAGCTGTTAGCTCCAGATACGTTCAAAATGTTGTCATTTGCCGAGTGGGGCTGCGAAATGGCAACATTTTGAATGTATCTGGACAGCCGTCAGCTCCACATACGTTTAAAATGTTGAGCTTTGGCATCCGAGGAATGGTGGTGCTCGCCGGACCACTCACCAAACTTTGCCAACATTCTGAATGTATCCGAACAGCTGTCAGCTCCAGATACGTTCGGAATGTTTTCGTTTGCTAAAGGAGGCTGCGAGGCCCAATTCGGGTGGGGATGAATTTGTTGGCCTCTGTTGCCTAAGAAAGTTGTTGGCGGTTTAACAAAGGAAAAACAAAAGAGAAAAAAGAAAACGAAGAAAAAGAAGCAAGTTCAACCAATCTAACCCTTTTTTTTTTTTTTTTTCTTTTTTTTTTTTCGTATTAAAGTTCAAAAAGGGCAACGGCCTTGAGATATCATCATTGAGCTGACCGGCCCCGGGCAATTTACAAATATCCGGGTTTACTCATCAAAGTAAAAATGGTGAGTAGTGCAACTAGGCCCGTAGTCAGGTCATACTCACATTAGGCCGTTACAATCTACGTAGCACAGATCCAGGCCAGGTTCTTTCCCATCTGCTACAAATCAAATCGGATCCTATCGGAGCCATCACACACCACTGCCCGTCTGACAGGTGTGGAGTCTTATCTGTGTCTGTGGCAGGGGCACCCACGGTGATGCTTTCAAAAAAAAAGAAAAGTAAAAAGGAATCGGATCTTAGTAGCTTGTGTGACGGTTGCCTCTTACGAGAAGTAGGGCCTCGTTTTGACGCCACTTGAAAATACTTGAGTTTCAAGGGCACTCTAACTCACGGACACCCTAAGGGCATCGCGACACCACTCTCAAAATGTGCAAAATGAGAATGAACGTCCCGCTAGAACATGGCCAGATGCACCCGCTACATTTTTGTCTTTTTCACATTTGGAGAGTGGTGTGGCGAGGCCCTAACTCACCGATCTTACTTAGTAGCTTGTCTGACGGCTGCCTCTTAAACCACCAGTACTTGGCCCAGTTATCGATGCCGAGCCAGCCGACCCCTGCGCGCCAAGTTTCGCCGAACCGCCGGGGTGCCGTTTCAACTTTGTTTTGGCTGGCGCTTCCAGCCATTGTGGTTCGGTACCCCGAAGCCCTGCAGGTGCGGCGCGTTAATGGCGAAGCACCGCGGCCGATAGCTGGGCCAGATACTGGTGGTTTAAGTGATTGGTGGAAAAATCCAATAAAAAGGAAAAAGGTCAGTATATTACCCGTTCCGTAGGGTCCAGCCCTTGAGCCTCGAGTGACCTCCCGAGGCTCCCTTGAGATTTTCGTTGTTTTGGCTGGGCTGCACTTGAGTTCCGAGGGCGGACCCTTGAGATGCAAAATGTGGAAACATTCCGAACATCCAAATCGATGTAATTAGGGAGGGGTGGAACGATGCTTCCTTGCCAATCCTCGAGTTTCAAGTGGTGTCGACTGAGACCCTTAGTCTTTGACCGTGGGTGTGGTTCATCAAGCTCCATCCTCGTTTTGCGCATTTAGTGAGTAGTGGAGCAAGGCCTATTCCGTCCGTGGGTTCAAGGGCATGCAGAGACGGTATGTTTCTGTGTGTGTGTGTGCCCAGGGGGGGGGGGGGGGGGGGGGGGGGGGGGGGGGGGGGGGGGGAGGAGAGGGAGGGGGAGGAGGTGTATAGTGGATGATGGACTTTACCTGAAGGACAACGATGACAAGAGTGATGGCGAGGATGAGGACAGTGACAACAAGGAGGACAGAGCAACTGAAATGTCTTTGTGTGAAAGAAAAAGGGAGGACAAGATCAGCACTACTCATGGTAGGTCAGAGAGGAATGAGAGAGACCTGGTAAAAACAGTGTCTGGATTCACCATGTGTTGTCATGATGGGACGCTGGACCTGGTTCCCAGCACGTGTTGCTCCGCACAAATATGACCCAAACCCTAAACCAGAAAAGAAAAAGGACGGGAATTAGTGATGGCAACAGTGGAAAGAAATCAATTGGGATGGCTGGAGGGGAGAGGAGGTTGCATAGGCCCAAACACTGATTGTATCTAAACAAGATTCGAACCCTTGATCTGTTTATAAATGGCTGCATATGTGCACACCATTCAGCCACCAGCGAGTACACCATCTTGTCACCCTTCTCTTTTGTGAGCTACATAGTCTCTTCTGTTTCCTGGGCAAGATTTGAACCCTTGATCTTGTTCAGGCCACAGCCAGGCCCAGGTGTGTCGGCGGGGGAGGTTCGTTGGTGAGGGGGGGTTCTGAGCAGCAAAAAGGAGGCTATGTGAGTTGCTGTGTAGCACACTGAATGTGTTTGGGGCTTTCCCCAACTGCTAGGTTACAGAGTGGCTCGACCCACCCCAGAACAATCCCCCACCTGCTAGGCTACAGGGCGAAGCGACCCGCCCCGGCTCCGCCCTGGCTCCGCCCAGCGTCGACTGCGTACCAGCTCACCAATAGACACTAGAGTGTCTTCCGCCCTCGACAACTGCCCAGATCTTTCTACCGGGTCTCAAGCCCCGTACAGCTTGAGTTACAGGGCAGCGCGACCAAGCCCCAGCACCGACCAGTGTCATTCTGGCCTCGTCCATTCGCAAACCTTTGGGACGAAAGACGTCAGCAGATGTCAGACAAGCCACCAATCCTCACCATGGCTGTAGTTCCAATCCTCCAGCTCCTTCAGGCGCTCGTTGCATTCATCCAACAAAAATCCCTTCCAGCCCTACCCCGCAAGACTTACCAGGATGGAGCCACCCTCTCCGTCGCTGTTGTGCCCTATTTCCACCCTAGGCTAGCCCCTTCTCCGCAGGGTGCATTATCTCCAACCATATCAGCCACGACAACCCACCGCCGCCAACGCCAAGCTTTTGAAGGATTTTTTGTAATTAGAAAATCAAAAAGTTCAAGAGAATCAAACACACTTTTCTTTTTTTTTTTGGTGAAAAATGAGAACCATAACCATGTTACCTATTCAACAGACCAGCCCACAGTTGTCTCAACCCTCCTATCGGATACCAAGCTCTACCATGCTTCACACCCCCAACCGCTGAGTTACAGGGTGGCTATCCACCCCAGCTCTGACCGGCATCGTCCTAGTAACTGCTCATGGTACGCCACTGGACTGCCTTCCACCCTCGGCAATTCCCCAGATCTAACCCCCACATGACTCAGGTTACAGGGCAGCGCAACCAAACCCCCGCTCCGGCCAGCATTGTTCTGGCATCGGCCGACCATAACCCCATGGGCATGAGGGCGATAACCCGCTGTCGGCCAATCTGCTGAACACCACCTTGGCAACCAGAGTTTTGAAATAATCGATTCCCTTCACGCACTGGTCATGCTCGACACACCTGGGCCACCTACACACTCCCCCTTATTCCCACTCCGGCAAGACTTATCACAGCGGAGCCACGATCTCTGTTGCTGCTGTGCCCTATTCCCGTCCTACCAACTAGCCCCCTCGCCGGCAGGACGTGTCACATCCCTCCCTCTACTAACCCCACTTAGCCAATCGGTACCTGCCCCTACCTATGCAACCCCAACATGGAGGGGTAAGCTGGGGGAAAAGCCCACTACCCAAATCCAAGTATATCTCCCACGACCAGTGCAAAGACAAGGTACTAGAATACAACTCTGCAGAGCGAAATTCCAGCACTCATGAATTTCGGATTTTCGACTCGATGAGAAAGATCAATATCCATGGATACAAAACCAGAGATTAAGGATCAGAATACAACCATTGGAAAATTCAAGAGGACAGTAATGAAAATCACCGTTTCGGATTTGAAGAGGAGAATCCTGCTAGCCTTTGCGAATGAAGAACATCATGAGAATCACTAATTGGATATTTCAAATGATGAGTCCATATCAGATTTTCGGATATAGAGCACGATGAGTAGATCGAAGAAATCCGAACAAGAAAAGTGAAACAAATTTCCATCGTATGATAGGACGGAGAAAATAAGAATTCAGAGTAAACATCCGGGAGAGTATCAACAAAATTCATGTATCAGACAGAAGTAAAGAATTCGAACCGCGAAAACCAGCCAAACAAAGTAAGAACTCAAAATGGGAAATCACGACTCAAAAGTTGCCAGCGTACAAATCATGAGGACTCAACTGTTCATCTCATATCAGAGTAAGGAATATAATTTTAGAGCAGTGCTTTAGGATCAAGACTTTGACAAGCTGCTGCATACCGAGCCCACATCACCACGTGAAGTCACCTTGAATCCCGTGAAGTAATCAGTCCCTGCAGATCATCACGAGACGCTCCACTCCAACCGTCCCCTCATCCGGCTGCCCAACCGCTGTCCCGACGGAACTCAGCCCCTGCCTCTTCCTGCGAGAGAAGCACCTTCTCCTCCCCATAGCCAGTGCTGATGCAGCCCCTTGGCAAAGTATACTGGCCAGAAGGGATTAACGGGACACCGCCACGTCCCTATAACTCCTTGAAGGCGATTATGTCGTGAGTAACAGCATCGAGCCCGTCGATGCGGCCTCACAGAGAATGCAATCCATGCACAACGATCTTAAACCAGCCAGGTCAGAAAAAGCAAGAGACGGAGAAATAGAGGCAGAGGCTGGAGAAAAGAAAACCCCAAGATCCAAACACTCGTAGCCCTCTCCCATGCTCTCTCTTCCTCTCAGGTTGGCCCCATCAACCCACCCATGCCACATGGCACCCTACCCTCCATTACTCGTCACACCCTACCCAACGTCCTCCGCCATCACACCAATCTGCCTCGCGCCTTCCCTGACGTGGCATCCACCACCACCCACCAACCGCACATGCTTCCTGCATCGCCTCAACGGGAGTCCCGAGACGCGCAACTGCCGCCGTCTGCTATGCCGCCGTGAACACCCCAGATCGCTTCATGGCTTCCTGCCGCGCATTCGCTCTCTGTCGCTTCAACCCAGGCGGGGCACAGCGCTCCCGGTAGCGCTGGTCCCGCCAGGACACGTCGGTCTGCTACTCTTGACATGCATGTGCCATGCAATTGCAAACTTAATCTTGCCCCATAGTGCAATTATCAGATTTTTCTGAGATTTTTTTTTGTTTTTTCGTTTATGTTCGCATTCGGAGGGTTTTGGCATTCGTTTGTGTTCGGTTGCGAATGTTCGGGTTCGGTTACCGAACGCAAACGCGACGCTACACAGGTGAGCTGTTGTCACTGATTGTTGGCAGGCGATGTGCTGTGCTGCATGCCCATTTCATATCTGTTGAATTGTGTTCAAGGCAGTCGCAAGCTCATGTTCTTTTTTTTTTTTTTCTGCAGGCAGGGATAGGAGCTGATGTGCATTGTAGGGGCACGTGGTTTGGCGCCTCCTTTCTTATTCGAGGGGAGCAAACGCGCCGGGAATCACAAGCTCATCTCAGTATGCATGTCTTGTTTTCCATGGTGTCGTTTGGGCGAGAGTGATGGGGAGAGGTGGGGAGGGGTGTTGGAGGGAAGGAGGGCTTTCTTTTTTTTCTTTTTTCTTTTTTTTTTTTTTAATTCTGGTTGCTCCAATCTTGGTGGGGAGCAACACCTGCTGGAAAACGGGTCCAGCGTCCCATCATACATTGGAGCGGCCTGCCTGCATTGATTACCCTTGCAGGGGATTGACTGAGCAGGTAATGAGATCAAGAACTTTGAGTGTAAAAATTTTGGACGTTACAGAATCACCTCTACAGCCCGAAACAGCCGCCAGATTAAGCACTTCATCCTGGTGAGGCTACACTATTGCCAGTCCGAGAGGGAAGGAGGGCTAATAGGGCTGTGTTTGTATTTTGTCTGTATCTGCAGGTTTTGTGAAGAGCCCAAGGACTGGCTTGGCTTGTGGAGAGCCACATTTGGAATTGGGCGACTAGCCCATGGACCTTTGACTGTCGGACAGAGAGGCCAGGTACTGTGTTCAAGGGATCGGGCACTCTTTCAGGGACCGAGGACTGTCCCAGGGACCAGGGACGGGTCCACAGGGACCATGGCCAAGGACTGCTCCAGAGCGTGTCCACAGGTAATGCTCAGGTGCCCGAGGGGCATGGCTGAGCTGAAGAACAGAATGAAGCCATCGGCCGGGAGTGCAGAACGTTTGGACTTGTAAGTTCAGCGCAAAGGTTCATCTCTTCTCCCATTTTTTTTCTTCTTAGATTCTTTTTTTGCCTTTCACTACCTACCCACCACTACTCCTAAGGCTATACAGAGGGGACCCCTGCAAGCATCGCTACCTCTCACGGTGAAGGGGATCTTGCATGTTGCCCCTTGCCATAGTGGTTTAGGGTGCAGGGTTGGGGCCACCAGTGGGGGTACGGCTAATGCAAAGACTGACCATTTGCCAGGAGCTGAGCTGTGCCTCCCTCTTCATCGTTCCCCCCTTTTCCCAAGTTTCAGAGGACTCAGAAAAAAAGAAGAGCAGGGAGAGGGGGAGAGAGAGGAGAGGGAGGGGCCCAAACAGAATGTATGCTCTTGATGCGCTCATTATGGGTTAACTATTTGTGCACTCTCATCTCCCGATTATCTGCCAGTTTGGTCACTACCGGCTTCTGCACTTTCATCCCGATATGCAGTTTCTTTAGTCCCTTCCTGCTATTATAACTACGCGTCGACCCGCATTCAACCAGCGCACCTACTCTACTCCTACTTCTACATATGCCAAAATAAGCTGCCCTTTCGACTTCTTCTTCATTTCAGCCCAGGCTTGGTGGCGAGTGGTCAGTTCGTCGCCGGCGCATGTGAAGGACCCATCTCGAGAGACCTGAACACAACTGGTCACCGTACAGCTATCTATAGGGGGGCCTACCTCAGCCTCTGCTATTGGGGTCTTCAGACAGGAGGATCTCTTCTCAGCGTGCGCCTCTACCTGTCTTTCGAAGTCTTGAGACGGATTTCTTCTCAGCGTGCGCCTCTACCTGTCTTTCAAAGTCTTGAGACCCTAGTAGGAGCAGCTGTCATTCCTACTGACCGTTCCCTTTTTGTTGCCTGATGTCAGGATAGAAGGGAATGACGTGGCCCAGATCCCCACACTTTATGCACAGCCCCTCGTGCCTTCTCGTCCGCCACAAGGCTCCACGCATCTTCATTGCCTCCCAAAACCTTCACGCCCTGGGTTGGGGGGATATCTACGGGGCCCTCTGCTGTAGCTACTGTTGTTGGAAAGGACATAGTTGCCCCATCCTCCTCCTTGGTAGTAGGCAGGGGGTCCCTGACCACCTTGCGGTGCACCATAACCCGCTTGGGAGCGCCCTTGGCCTCCATACCTGTGGTCACTCTGACCCCTTGGGGTGTTAAATGCAAGTAAATGGCTTGAAACTCTAGAAATCTTCCTACAAAACAGTTTTCTCGGAAAAACTGTGGTAAGAGAAACATGATTAGAGAAATCTTATCCTGAAAATTTTCTAGGAAGCTCTAGGAAATTCCTAGAGTTTCTAGTATATTGCAATGAGACCCTTTGTGCCTTGGGAGTTCTTTTTGTTTTTTGTTCTTTTAATCCACTTGGGAGTTCCTTTTTATATTTTCTTTTTATATTTTTCTTTTTATTTATTTATTATTATTATTTTTAATCCACCACTACCTTCCAGAGTGGAAGGCTAAGTCGGGAATATAACCTGTACCCCATTCTTCGGAGGGCCGGTGCCACCGGACCAAAATGGCTGGCGCCGCCAGCCAAAATGAAAGGATAATTGTCCCGCTGGCGCTTCAGCAAAGCGTGGCGCACAGTTCTACTCCGCTTTGGCAAAAAGAGGATTGGAGTTACTGGCGGTTTAACATCCATCTGCGACTATTTTTTTCTTTCCTGAAAGAGGCTTGGAATTACTGGCGGTTTAACATCCATCTGCGACTATTTTTTTCTTTCCTGAAAGAGGCTTGGAATTACTGGCAGTTTAACATCCATCTGCGACTATTTTTTTCATGCCTGCCGAAATCATGAACTGTAGTACATTGCAGGGAAATGGGCCCAGCGGCCCTCACATCGTGGAGTTGCGACTTGAAGCACCAGTACACCACATATCGGCCCGCGGGTGTCAGCACAAAACCCGGACCACTTCGGAGGCTGCTGATTTTTTTTTCAACGGCGGGCCTGGCCGCGCGGCGCCTCTGAGTTTTGCTTGTGGTGACCAAAACTTTTTGTAAGGCTGGGGTGGTGTACTAGCGGTTTAAGAGTGAGGGACGGGCTTCTCCATCTGGGACTAAAGTGAGGGTGCCTTGGGAGTTGAATATAGCGTTCTTGCAGCCAGTTGTTCGTTGCGCATGTTGAAAAGAAAAAGAAAAAGAGAAGAAAAGATTGAATTGCCACAAATGTATCTGAGTGCAATTATGGCCAGACCTGGATGGATCTGGCCACAAATCACGACCAGAGCTCAGTCTATAAAATTGTATACGGGATCCTCGTGTCTGTATGCCTTCATTGTATAGGGCATCGTTAGACACTCCGCGGGGACGTGAAATCCACAAGGATGCGCTCGTGCCACCTGTCCTTGGGGATGGAATTGAAAAAGAGATGTGAAAACGCCACAAGGAATTTTCCTTGTGGCGTCCTTGTGGCCTAAGCCAAAATCTCCTTATCCCCAAGGGACCTCGTGAGGTCCCTTGGAGCTCAAGGAACCGTGATTCATGGAGTGGCTAAGGCATGCGTCGACGGAGAGTTTCGGTTCTTGGGTGGTGCAGATGTGGTCCAACGGCGTTAGCACGGACATCCCCACCCTCATCCCCACCCTCCAACGTCTGCGTAGTCCCCCAATGGCCCCCAACGGCTACTGTTGGTGGTGGGCCTTCATCGGGTGTCGTCGTCGTTTATGTGGTCTCCCGCGCTCAACGAACGTCCGCAACGGTCAGAAAAATAATTTTTCCTGGCGGCGCCTTCAGTCCGTCCACGGAAGAGGTTTCTGCAGGAGCTTCGTATTCCCACGCATGTCATCACGTGCTGCACGTCCGACAAGACTCTTGCCTTCTCCGCCGTTGTGTGCTAGATGTCTGACAACAGACATGGCATTGCTGCCCTCTCCACCATGCAGTTCATGGCCAACCTGTACCGCAGACTCCCTCTGCTGCTCCACGTCGCTGTGCTGCTTCGGGTGGTCCCTCTGCTGCTCCCCGGTGTTGAAGTAGTCATCCGTGGCGTTGTCGCATTGTCGAAGGTCTTCCCACATCCCCCCCATCCTGCGTTTGATCCACCACCTTGGTGTCGCTCGTGGAATGACGCCGCAACCTAACGTGTAGCATAGCTCAATGACAGCCTCCAAAGTTGCCACGTATATCTGCAGCTTGCATCAGCGACCTTCTTCTGCACGCGCGCAACTTCTCCTCCATTCGTCCCAGTGCCCTCTCGTGCTGACAACGAAGAACAACGGTCCCACGTCCACCCTCTCCGCCGCCGTCCATCGCCACCACCCCCACAGGGATGGAGTCTCTCCGCTACTGTCTCGATCCTCGCACCCCAGAGATGTAACCCGCTCACCCCCCGAGGAGAGGTCCAAGAAGCTGCCGCCTTTCCGTGGATGCCGTCCCCCTGGTGGAACTGTGTGTGATGGCGCAGACGACGTCGATGAGAATCTCGACGACGATGGACGCACCCGGTGCACACGTACACTGACCGGGAGGTGGGCAGAAGGGACACCGCCGCTAAGGCCGATTCAGCCCTGCACCGTCTGTGTGCCACAAGCCGAACGTCATCACCACAGCCGTACTTCAAAATTTGAATTTCAAACGTAGAGGTCCCCCTTTTTTTTTTCTTTTTTTTTTTTCGTGGCCTGCCTCATGCCCTTTCCCGCCGGACGTCGCTGGACCACACAGTCTCCACACGGACAACGGACAACGGACCACGGACACCCCCGCCCGCGGCCACGTATTTTCGTATGAAAATGGCCGTGGGCAGGCCACAAGGAAACGTCCTCAAGCGGTGTCAACAGCGCACGTCCGCCCTCTCTGCCGCCGTCCATCGCCAGCACACCCATAGGGATGGAGTCTCTCCGCTACCGTCTCGATCCTCGCACCCCAGAGACGTAACCCGCTCACCCCCCGAGGAGAGGTCCAAGAAGCTGCCGCCTTTCCGTGGATGCCGTCCCCCTGGCGGAACTGCATGTGATGGCGCAGACGACGTGGATTAGAATCTCGACGACCATGGATGCACCTGGTGCACACGTACACTGACCGGGAGGTGGGCAGAAGGGACACCGCCGCTAAGGCCGATTCAGCCCTGCACCGTCTGCGCGCCGCAAGCCGAACGTCGTCACCACAGCCGTACTTCAAAATTTGAATTTCAAACTTAGAGGTCCCTCTTCTTTATTTTATTTTTCGTGGCCTGCCTCATGCCCTTTCCCACTGGATGACGCTGGACCACGCCGTCTCCACACGGACCACGGACACCCCGCCCGCGGCCGCGTATTTTCGTATGAAAATGGCCGTGGGCAGGCCACAAGGAAACGTCCTCGGCAGCCGTCCCCAAGGATGTGTGGAACGACTCAGCAAAAATCCCTTATGAGCCACAAGGAAAATTCCTTGTGGCTCAAGGAACTCGTAAGGAGTGTCGAACGACGCTCATAGTGTACATGTAAACATTGTTTACAAGGTTAAAAAGACGATGCGCTGGCCGGTAATAAGTAACCGGACTGTCTCCCACCAAGAACAGAAGGGGCCTGTTTTTTTTTTTTTGAATTGCACCATTTCTCGATTTATGCGTGTCATCCTTTGGCAGGCACCTTTGCAGAAGGGAGTATTCAGAGTAAGGACTTATGGAAGCCGACCGCTGCCAACTGGAAAACTCAAGAAGAACTCAAGGGCCGGCTGGGCCAAATCCGGAAAATTGTGGAGAAAAATTAAAGGAAATACTGGAAGCAGTCCCGCTAGCCTGGGTTGGGGCGCTGAAAAAGGGGCCCACGCTACAGAAACTACCCTGAAGCAGACCTGCCCATCCCAGTGACAATCTACCAAGTCCAGAATGTATCAGCTGGGCAAGGCACTCTTCATGCATACACCCCACAACTGCCAGGTGCTACAGTCTTCCCCCGAATACAACGCACGGTCATTATAGCTGAATTTAGACTGAAAAATAGACCAAATTCAGCTATAATGACCGTGCGTTGTATTCGGGGGAAGACTGTAGGTGGTCCCAAGTAGACAAGAATGGAAGACCTTGATTCTCCGCTGCGAAGAGAGGCTCTAGCGAGTATCAGAGTGGTGGAAGACCAGAAAAAAAAAGGGATCTATGCTTATGAGCCAAGCACTCCCATTAGCCATTAGCCAACTGTCTTTCATGCTGAACCTCTTCAAATACACCAGACTACCGTCTTCACCTGAATACAATGTACGGTCATTATCGCTGTATTTGGGGCAAATATGACTCCAGATACAGCAATAATGACCATACGTTGCATTCGGGTGAAGATCGTAACAGTGTTGATGGCAGGTTTGAGAGCCAGGTGCTCCTTTGGAAGGAATCAGCATGCTTTATGGTTTCTTGCAGACCAAAATCACAATGCTGGACACAATAACTGAAGAGACTCAAGAAGCAGCACAGGAACGTAAACACCGTCTAAACAATGAAACAGACAAACAGAAAGAAGCAGAATTGATCTGCAATTCTCGGACGATATGGGTAGATGCATGAATTTGTTTTTGGTGATTTACACCACGACAACAAACTCCCAACGGAACCCTGGTGCAACACATAAGCACCTGGGAAAGACCGCCTTTTGATCGCTTTGGAGTTCCATACAAGCTCACAAACTTCATCCTCATTTAGCCAAAGAGTGAATCCGCCCCCTATCCCCACCAACACTATGGATCAGTCATCACCGACAGTACCACACTCTTCCGCCYCCCCCCCCCCCCCACTCTACCACAAGGCACACTGCCCAACACCCCTCCTTTCGAAACCTCTCTCCTCTACCATCGGAGCTAGCACCCCCATCCCAGCCTCCATCCCCTCCTCCCCCAATCACTGTCTCTCCGCCCCAAGGTCGTATCTTTCCCCGTTACTCGTCATAACGACTTGTCCTCAGGAGTTCTTGGGTGCTCAAGGAATGGGATATCAAGGGGCCAGTACATGCCAACCATCGGCCGCGGGCCCATTTCAGAGGCCGCCCACTGCCCAACACCCCTCCTCTCGCAACCTCCTCTCCTCGACCATCGGAGCTAGCACCCCCGTCCCAGCCTCCATCCCCTCCTCCCCCAATCCCTGTCTCTACCCCCCGGCTCTATGTCTGTCGGCCAATGTCGGATCTCTGCCCGTTACTCGTCATAACGGCTTGTCCTCAGGACTTCAAGCCGGGGCGCGCAAGGAATGGGATACCAAAGGACCAGTGCATGCCAGCCATCGGCCGCGGGCCCCTTTCAGAGGCCGCACACCACCGACTTATTTTAGCAACAGTAAGCGAGCCTCCAAACAAAATAACAGTCACATAGGGGTGTCTTCCAGTGTAAACAAGAAGTTTGCGATAGGGGATATAGGCAGCAGACTATCTCGGGCTTTATACCAAACTAAGATTGGGTTGAGTTTGAGAAACGATGAAGTAGCTCTGTTGATAGAGAATGTGATCAATCCTCCCATAAAGGAGGTTAAGCGATGCTGTCTTTAACGGCTCAAAGTCAAAGTTGGCTATCTGTTAATCTGCTGATTTTGTTGGGACGCGGGACCCGCTTTTCAGCAGGTGGTTCTTCCAACCAATTCATTGGGGCCTTCAACACGGGACCCTACCCTGGGGGGATCCTCTTATCACCTTCCAGAGTAGGGGTCCCGCAAAAAAGTTAAGCGTGGAATCTGCGCAAGGATGACCCAAGACCTACCCTGGGGGGATCCTCTTATCACCTTCCAGAGTAGGGGTCCCGCAAAAAAGTTAAGCGTGGAATCTGCGCAAGGATGACCCAAGACCACTTGCCCAGCCGGGGCGGCCTGGACCCGTTGCCCAGGTCACCTTGGCAAACCAAAACATGTTAAAAGAAAAAGTAAAAAGCGCATGGTGGGACATTTCTGTGCCCACTGAGAGGATCTGGCTGCAGCCACTTCCAGACCTGAGTCCAAAGTGTCCTAGTTTCAGTATGCCCCAAGTGAATCCCTCAGAATCAAAAAGGTGTGAATGCTTCTTCTGATTCTATTTGTTTGTTTGTTTGTTTGTTTGCCCTTTCTCTTGTTTTTTTTTTGTGTTTTTTTTTTAAAGAGACAACTGCATTACTTGCTGAAAACTGGGTCCAGCATCCCTTACACTATGTATTGTTTTTACTTTTCACTGTTTTCAGGCATGAGAAGAAGACAGGTTCCCAATGCTGCTGTAGAGGATGTGACAAGGGATACGAGCATGGGAGTCTTTGGCCTGTAAGAGTGAGTGCCCAATTACCCAGTTTATTGGGACTTTCTTTCTTTCTTTCTTTCTTTCTTTCTTTCTTTTAATTAATGGGAGTAGTAAGATGTTTTATCCCAACAGTAACCACAAAATAGTGACATTGAAAAAGAAAAGAAAAGTAACATCAGATCTGTATGCCCAGCTTTGCAGGAGACTGTAAATGCTGGCTTCCGTTTTCTTTTTTTTTTTTTGGTGGTTCGATGAACCGCCGATCAGATATTGAATCCATCAGAACAGATACTGCACTTGGTCTAATTCAAAACTCCTCCTCCTCCTCCTCCTCCTCCTCTTCCTTCTTCTTCTTCTTCTGCTGCTGCTGGTACCCTCCTCCTCCTCCTCCTCCTCCTCCTCCTGCTGCTGCTGCTGCTGGTACTCTCCTCCTCCTCCTCCTCCTTCTTCTTCTTCTTCTTCTGCTGCTGCTGCTGCTTCTGCTGCTGCTGCTTCTTCTGCTGCTGCTGCTGCTGGTACTCCTCTTCTCTTCCTCCTCTTCCTCCTCTTCCTCCTCTTCTTCCTCCTCTTCCTCTTCCTCTTCCTCCTCTTCCTCCTCTTCCTCTTCTTCCTCCTCTTCCTCTTCCTCTTCCTCTTCCTCTTCCTCTTCCTCTTCCTCTTCCTCTTCCTCTTCTGCTCTTCTTCTTCTTCTGCTGCTGCTCAGCCTGAGATGAATAGAGATCTTGAAGTGCACATTTTTCTTTTTACCCAAGGAGTGAGACTAGAAACTGACACAACAAGGATAACAGAGACAGGACACAACAAAACAAGACACATGACACATCACAATGCCATCTGGAAAAGGATGTGCAGTGAAGCCGTAAGGTGCAAAAATTCCAAAGTAAAACATCAACTGCCTCGTTGACTTTGGAGCACAGTCCAAAGCTTAGTGCCCTTACAGATGTACTGCAAAAGTCCCTAGTATCTGCTGCAGGCTGAAATCCCCATCATCTTCTGCAAGCCAAAGCTTGGCATTGGGGCCTCTTAACCACCATAGCCAGTTCTTCACCCTCTTTTTTAACCTGACCCCCATAGCCATGAAGGTCTCCGTCTCCCCCACCAAGCTCCCTCAGGATGCTTCAGTACTGTCCCTGCAGTGGAGCAGCATACTGAGCGCTGGTCCAATCATTAATTTGATGTTGTCTTGAGTGCTGCGTCTAGTTCTAGTGTCTGGCCCCACTTTTGCTATGTTCATGCTTTGAAGCATAACCTGGTCGCAATGATGGCCAGCTTCGTGCTAGTATTTCATAAACATTGCACAAGCGCTCATTATGGCTGCACCAGACCTGAAAGGTGCGTTCTCTCTCTCTCTCTCTCTCTCTCTCTCTCTCTCTCTCTCTCTCTCTCTCTCTCTCTCTCTCTCTCTCTCGCGCGCGCGCGTGCACGCTCGCATGAGGGCGCGACGAAGCACTATCTGCAGCAGCAATGGAGATCCTCTTCGCTAAGTGCACGCCCTTAGAGGAAGGGAACTGCACACATCTATAGCGGGATTTCGATTTGTGCCCACCATTCGCTGTGTGTTGTTTTTTTTCTACTTTTGCCGTGGTGTGATCCCACCTTGTTTTTTTTTTTTTCCTTCTGTCAGTGGTAGTTGGGACTCTTTGTGCCGGCAGCGCGGTTTCAGATGCACTGCTCGCTCTTATTCCGAACCCGGTAGCTCCTGCCACAAATGTTTTGGGCCCACGGGCCCTGGCCTTTCGAACCTCCACTGGGCCTGGTTACTGTAGATTCAGCGCTGGTGTTCGTCTACGAAATGAATCTACAGATGGGGTGGTGGTTTAAAAGGAGTCGAAAGTTGGCACACCCACGAACTGTTGAAATACAGACCGAAGTTCGAAACCAGACACGCTCAGATGAACAGAATAAAATAATTCTGAATTACCCTAGGGCCAGTCATTTCAATGATGATATCTCACGGCCGCCGCCCTTTGAAGAAAAAGCCAAAAAGGAGTCGAAAGTGTGTTAGTTGACACCGTTCAGTATCTTTCACGCCTGGGTGGTGCTAGCTGTCACTATCTGATGGCACTAACGCGTTTTCTGTGCAAGGAAAACGCACAGCAGGAACTCTAATCACAAGCGCCATGAAAACTCATGAACAACATTCGTGGCATGGCAACCGGACTTGTAGCAGAAAGGACAAAGCAACGGTGACAGAAGCACAAGATCAGACAATGTTTAAGTCATTTCGACGATGGGAAGCCCCTTCTCGCCTCCCGACAATCAATAATGCGATTGTAACAGTACCCTTCTCTTACTGGTGGTCGCTCTACCAGCAGCTATGATCACCTAAACCAGCTTTGAAAATCGTGAAGAAATACGCGGTTCATGGCGTGCTGGAAAGTTTGGGGTGCATTATAGAGCCTACTACTACTAAATGCATCGCCACAAACTCATGCAGTCTGTACCAGGTTCGAAACGCGGTTTTGTGTTGATCCCTGGGCCTTAAGGCCTTTCCTCTATCTGATGATAGCCAGACTTCAGATCTATCTTGGTAGAAAGGACCACGCTATGACGCTGATCATCTGTCTCAGCACAGCTATGGCTGCTTTTGGCTGTATGCTAGGTGCTGCCCTCTCCTGCTACCATCTTCCCCCGAACGTAACACATGCGTTGTAAACGAATACCGCACATAGGTTGCTGTCAATGGGAATACAACACGCGTGCGTTCTATTTGAACGGTCGGCATATTCGAATACAACACACATGCGTTCTATTTGAATCATTGATTTTTTTTGCAAACTCGAATACAAGACATATGCGGTATGTTCGGGGAAAGACGGCAGTGCTGTTTGACATAGTGCTCCGGGCAGCTTGGTGGCATCCTACCTCCACAATGATCCTGCTGTGAGCTGCCTCGACCTTTCCTTTAATACCAGAGCCAGGTTCGTGTTCACCCGGTAGGCACTGCCTTCTGGAGCCTTCCGGTTACGGCCATGACCTACCAGGTTATGGCAGCCCTACCAGGTCGTTGTGCAGGCCCAATCGAGCCACAGTTTCGGGTGAAGCTCAGGACCAGCCGATACCCATGCAGGGGCCGTTTAGATGCAGCGCCGACCATGGAAGTGGAGATGGTCTACCATAGCCGAAGGCGAGTCTCTTGTGTCGGTTCCTTTCCCCCACCTCTTCTCCATCTCTACTCTCTTTCTCCACTCTTCTCCTTTGCATAGCCATGGAGGTATTCTCCCTCCCCCCTCAGCTATGGCGGAGTGGTGAAACTGGAGGGTGAAGGAGAAGACCTCCATGGCTATGCAGCAGCAGTAGGGTGTAGACCTATGATAGCCAAGGCCTGCACCCTACTACTGCTGCATAGCCGTGGAGGTGTTCTCCTTCACCCTCTCCAGCTCCACTGCTCTGCCAAAGCTCCGCCTAACTCCATTCTCTGGGCGGAGCAGCCGTAGGACTGTCGGGGCAACATCTGTTCCCACTCGTTGCTGCCGTGCCAAGCCTGAGAGCTTTCTCGATACAGGCCAGAACACGCGTGACCTGTTTTGGTAGCTACCCGTCCTACCTCGGCCTACCAGACTTCACTTGGGCCTACCCGAGTTGCTGGAGAATCCTTGCCGGGTACTAGCCAAATTCTAGTTCTGTCCTTGCCCGTCGTGGCCGTCTACAAAGTCTGTCTGCTGTCCAATTTTCAGCCCCATCCCAGTAGTTCCCTTGTTTGTGATCTACCGGTTCCCGGGACACAGAAAAAAACGCGGCACGAGAACACAGGTAGTTAGTACACAGCATAGCAATCATGACCTAGGGGCTTAATCACGTAGAAGCTAACAGCAATTCCCTCGAAACATGGAAATCTCAGCGAACGCGCTTGTACATCGTCTCTAATCTAATTAAATTTCATTGGAATAGAATGCCGGTCGAACGTATAAATAAAGTTTTGAACGCAGAACAGGTCCCTAGGTTGGATTTGAACCAACGACCCAATAGATAGGGTAAGCACTGAGCAGTGTGTGTAATCTGACTAAGCATCCCTCTTAAGCAATCACCAGAAATCTGCGAAAGCTGCGCAAATCTCCGAGTGATTCTGTGCTGGTCATTGCACTACCCTATCCTATGTTCTCTTTATTATGTGCGTGTAGGGTGTCCCCAGCAACAGAGTGAAGAGATGTGGTTGCCCTTTAAACCACCGCTACCTTTTTCCATGTGGGCCAACGTCGGGCCCCCGAATCTTTAGGAGGCCAAAACGAAACGACGGACGCTGATGAGATTTACCAATGGCGGTCGTCGTCGGGCCCGTCCTCCGAGTTTTTGGAGTAGGATATTTTCCCGCTTGCCCAAGGGATGGAAAGGTAGTGGTGCTCTGAAAACAAAAACAAAAAACCAGAAAAGCGTCTTCGACCCCTTCACATGTGAACGTCAGGACTCACCGTTTTGCTATGTTCACCAGGCCAGCCTTTGGACGGTCGGAGGGACCTTAAGCTGCCACTACACACTTAAAGATAGTACCCCTACATAAGACATTACCGGGGCCTGTGGTCATCAAAAACTTCTGCGGCAATTGGATCTACAATCTGACAGGCAAACAGGCCTATCTGAAAAAATGGGGTCTTGAGTAATTTTGGGAGGCTGTGAAATGTAGTGGCCCCCCCCACCCCTCCCCCCCCTTTTAATTCGCATTCGGCTCAAAATCTCTCTATACCTCTCTTCTATGCGCTGGATCTTGCAGGATTAGATAGATCCCCGCGGATGATGGTTTTGCAATGTCAGTGCTCTGCCATTGAAAATCAGGAAGTCTGTCTGTTTTCTACTCCTGAATCCTGGCCTTTTTTTTTTTTTTTTTTTTTTTTAGACTCCTGGCTTTTTACCAGGGCGACACAGTCGTGTCCAGTAGTAGTTAGACCGGCGGTACCTTCGGCCGATATTTTTCCGACCCTGAGTTTGCTGAATTGGACTATTTGAGTCTATTTTAGAATTTTTGGTAGTCGGAATTGTGAGTGACATCGTCTGAAAAATCATGTGGGTATGCTGATCGTTTTGGGAAAAAATATTTTAAACTTTAAAGAATAAAAAAAAGTTGAGAAAAACTATTCCAAGCTGTAAAGTTGCTTGCCGGTGACAAGCTATCGGACTGCCATCCTCCAGAATAGATGGGGCAATTTCTTTCAAAAAAAAAAGGAAGGTGGCAAGACTATTTCTGGTAGTGTCTTTTGCTCCCTGGTGCAACCGGCAGACCCTTTTTTTATTGCTTCCTGACCATATGGGTAGTCTGAGCACCAGGGGTGTTGGTGGTTTAAATAACCTCAGCGAGCTTGCTTGCATGCACGTGTGTGTGTGTGTGTGTGTGTGTGTGTGTGTGTGTGTGTGAGAGAGAGAGAGAGAGAGAGAGAGAGAGAGAGAGAGAGAGAGAGAGAGAGAGTTTTTTTGCGTTTTTTTCAGTGTTGCTGGAAAAACAAAAATCAGTCATTTGTTAAAATTGGAACAATAAAGAGAAGATTAGCGTGGCCCCTGCAGGGGGATGAGAAGTATAAGTCGAAAACTGGTCCAAATTAAGAAACAAAATGAAAAAAAAAAAGAAAAAAATCCATAACTCCTGTCCTTCAGGACATCCGTTAAAATTGGAATGATACAGAGACTGAAGATTAGCATGGCCCTTGCGCAAGGATGACATTCATAAATTGAGAAATGGTCCCAAAGAAAATAAAAAATACAAAGAATTCAAAAATCTATCACACGACCTTCACTTTGACAGGTGTATGTGGAGTAGTTTCTCTGTTCTCTGAGATATACCTTTCTCTTTTTTGATTTTTTTTCCTTTCTGGGAAATCCTCCTTTTTTTTTTTTTGCACATTTCAAACTCGCGCTGTGTTTGAATCGCCATTTATTCTTTTTTTTTTTTTTGGGTTTTTCGGAACTGAAAACCTGACGAGGCCACCGTTGTTTCAAACGGCAGCTATGGATCTGCACATCTGAGCCCTAAGTCCTCCTCCGTGCAAGCACAGATTTGAAACCGACGACCTCGGCCTCAAGAGCCAAGTTTCTTAACCACTACAGCCAGGACACGGAGTTCAAAACTGGAACCATACCGGTCATGATATCCACTCCGCCCCTGCAAGGCTTCTGTGTCCAACTTGAGACACACCACACACAACACCACACGGACACTACAATTCTCACACACTTGGCTCCAGGCAGCACAAAGCCTGCCACTGGTACAGTGGTACCCCTGTCCCATCCACCAACACGGGAACATTGTTTCAAAGCAAAATGTCGATGTTTTCGAGCTGGTTGTGGTCCCAACCGCGGAACCTTGCACCAGGGCTGATTGCCATTCTGGCTACTGTGGGCTTGTCCATCATCAATTTAATAATTTTAATTTGCAGAACTCCTAGAGCTTTCACACTCTCCAATTTAGAAAAGTGTGTGCCACTCACAAACTGATTTCATTCAGTCATTTCATTTCGGTTGAATTCTTGGACCTTCTTTCTAAACATTGTTACTTTTTTATTCAGTCTTTTAGGTATTCTTTTTGTTCGTTCGGGATTACTTGCATCTGTTCATAGCTTTGCCACAGATTCGCAACGAGGAATCTTTTTCCGATTACAATATTTGCGTACGGGATAGTAGCATGGTACACATACTGAATTTCAGAAATCAATGTGCAGTCAATACCATGAGCGCGCGTGGCACCCAAGGCTTCTGCGGAGGACCTTGAGCCTGCCTGAGCATCATAAAAAGAAAAATCGTCTGGACTCTGTTCGTTGGGTCATCACTTGTGATGGTCAGACTTTTGTATGCTATTCTCTCTCTCTCTCTTTTTTTTTTTTTTTTTTTTTTTTTTTTCATAAAGGGTGTGATGGCCTTGAGATGTCATCATCGAACTAACCGGCGGTAGGTAATTCAGAATTACTGTAGTATAGCGGAGTTTGAACTCTGCACCTGGTCTGTATTTCAACCATAGTTGCAGCGCACCAGTGCGGAGTGCGGGGCGGGGCGGTGCGCACTGCGCTGTGCGCTGGAATGACAGCATGCGCACTGTGTGCAGTGCGGTCCGCTGTGCGCGGTGCGCGCGCCCCGTGCGCGGGAAAAAAAAAAAAAATGGGCCGCACAGAGAGAGAGAGAGAGAGAGAGAGAGAGAGAGAGAGAGAGAGAGAGAGAGAGAGAGAGAGAGAGAG
>BFEA01000019.1:127185-137495 GCA_003427395.1 Chara braunii | reverse complement strand
TATAGCGACTCTGGCCGCTCATAACAAGTCCTGGCTGTGGTTAGGTCATAGAAAGAAGAAGCAGGCAGTTCATTCACTTCGATATCAAGGTTCGTCGTCATGCCATATAGGTGGACAAACTTTTTTTTTTTGTTTTCTGGATGGACCATCTTTTCTGTTTGCAAACAAACACCGTTATCTCTTTTGTTCTCACTTTTTTTTTTGTTTCTCTTTTTTAATTTTTTTGTGTGTTTGTGTTCGTGTTTTGTTTGTGTTTTTTTTTTGTTTGTTTTTTGTTTTTTGTCTGTTTTTTCTTTTTTTTCCGAACAGGTTAGCAGGTGCATATTCAAAAACGTGCGAGGACTGGCATCATAGAGCACAATGCCGGATGCATGCTTGATTTGCAAGCAATGTTGTGCATGAAGTACACTGAGGGCCTCGTTATAGACCCTCGTTGGAAATCCGATTTTTAGGAAGTCGGCGTCGTTACACCGTGTCCTAATTCACGAAATTCCTTGAGTCAATGTGAAAATGCTGCCGAGAGATTTCCTGGTTCCTCGGAATCCCCAGCCAAAACGTCCTTGGATACAAGGGGTCCTCACGAGGTACCTTGGGTTAAAGGAGCCGAAATTGACGGAGTGTTCTGGGGCAAGCGCCGACAGGAGAATTTGGAGTTGATGTTGGTGCACAGGTCGTCCGTGGTGCATTGGGCGGACATCGCCGGCCTCCAGTGTACCCGATGGACCCCCAACGACCTTCCACCATTACCGTTGGCACGGAAATGGGTGGGGGTGGTTCTTCAGCTGCAAGGCGCTTCACGAAGCGGGGTTTTCCATGCGCTCGTCGCCGGCCGTTAGTGTCCCATGGTTAAAAAAAATTATTTTTTTACAGGCGATGTCGAAGCACTGCCGACAGATTGCGGTCATCTGCCTGGCGTGTTTTGTCGGCTATTGTCAGGTGCATTGATGCAAGCTTTGCTTGGTTCACTCCTCGCCCGCTGCGATTCACAGCAGACGTCCTCTGGCGGTTCCCGCTCCTGCTGCTGGCCACTCTTCTCCTGCTCCTTGTTGTGTTGTTCCACATGTGCGTCATTGTGCGGGGTCCTGGCAGCAGATGGAAACAATGAGCGGTGAGGAAGACGACGATGGACAGATGAGGAAGAGGACGATGGACAGATGAGGTCAACCTTTCTTTTTTTCTCATTTTTCCTTTTTTTTTTTAACACCCGGGGTGGTGCTGGGGGTGCTGGTAAGAGCAGAAACCACCAGCCCTCCCAGGGAGGCTCCATCTATTGGTGGGGAGCGGCACCTGCTGGAAATCGGGTCCAGTGTCCCTGAACATTATAATGGTTTTCAAAACAGTATACTCCTGCCAGCATTGATTGCCCGGGACACCGGGGATTAACTGTACAGGTAAGCGTCCCATGCTAAGATCTGGGTCAGATGAGCTCAACCTGCCGGAGATCCTCCCATGTCCCTCCCGTCCTTCTCCTCATCCACTATCTCGGCATCGCCCGCGGGATCACACCCAATGCCATGGTGCAACAAAATTGCACAATGATGCATGGGTCCTGGGGACCATCTCACGCAAGTGTGTATATGTCATGCATCATACTCGCACACAATGACCAGTAGTCTCACACGATAGACAAAGGTAGATGAGAAGAAAACTGAGTTTCACAGCTTATATTATCAAAGATATGATTACAAAGAGTTCCATAGTTCCCTGAGTCCAGCGCTCATCAGCGCAATGCCAATCCAACATCAACTCATTAACATGACTCCCAATACATCAGCGCTACTTCCGCAGATTGTCTCCAAGTCATCAATGTGGTCACTATTCATCAGCGCCACCTCTACAGTTCACAGCCAACTCAGGTAAGTATCTTCCATAGCCAAGCCTTGAATGAACACTCTCTACCTCGGTCCCTTCCTCCTACGATGCATACACACTCTTTACATGTGAGGATCTACTCTGAATGCTACTCATAGTTGTCTACCACTAACCCTCTAAGTCTATACTAACTCGCTGGGCAGCTATGGCTGCATCCTTTCCCAGCGCAGTCTTCTTCCTTCTCCCAGTGCATCTTCATCCTCTATCGTTGTTCCTCCTGACTGGCGCATAAGTGTTCCAGCACTTCCACGCACAGAATGCCAGTGGAGATCTAGCGAGGAATGAGGCTGGCTGCTTTCTTTATAGTGCTGGCCTCTCCTTGCTGGGTCTGCATTGGCTGCTTCAGGCCTTCTTTTGTCCCAGACCCTGCATTGCATGTGTCCCAGTACAGTCCCAATGAAGTTCAATTGCTGTTGAGGCCTTTCGGCCTAGATTTGGACTTGAAAGTCTGGATCTGGACTGCCCCCTTGACTTAGACCAGAACTGGGACTTTACCTATTGACNCCCCCTTGACTTAGACCAGAACTGGGACTTTACCTATTGACTTACTTTCGGACAGGCACATCTTTAGACGAACAGACACACTCACTGCCTGAACAGACACTCCCAAGGTGTGAATAGACACTCTTCTTTGCACAAACAGGTGCACTGACTGCACGTACAGACACACCCTATTCCGAATAGACATGACATGCACATCTCCTGGTGAACAGGTAAGTCTTTTGACAATGTCCTTTGCTTTAAATTTGGATGTGCCCGTTGATAGAGAACTTGACCTTTGATCTGCTTTCATGTTTCTAAGCCCTGGCGAGATACCCTTTCACGCTGCTTTACTTTTACAAGGCCTGAGGCCTGCATCGGGTAAAGACCCTTTTACTCTCGCCGGTCTAGTTTCGAAGTCCTCTGAGAATCATTTACCTATTAAGGATGTGAATCCCTCTTTTCGCGCTTTCATATGCAAACACAATATGAAGTGCAGAGTCCAATAGCTCTTCTCGTGTGAACCAGCGATCTTCACTAGGATCCTGGTATGCAAACCTCATGTTATATTGTCGTTGTGGTCTGCCTCTATGTCTAGTATGGTAAGTACTTTCTGCAACAATTTTATCCACGTCATACTTCCCATCCATACTTGGACGTATCGCTGATCGACGATTTGGAAAGAGCTCATTTGTTACACAAGGTAAGAACTTGGACGCATGGAACACTGGATATGTACGTACATGTAGAGGAATCTCAATGACATACGAAGGATCATCCACATCTCCAGTTACATCTAAAACTTGTTAAGGTCCTCTGTAGGCGGGTAAAAACTTTTGAGATATGTTTTCTTCAGGAACAAACTCTTTAGATTTCACCCAAACCAAATCTCCTACAACAAATTGAGACGGTCGTCTGTGTTTATTTGCTTGTTCAATCATCTGATGCTGTGCTTTGAGTATGTTTTCCTTTACCTTCTCAATGTCTTTCTGATACTGGACTGCAAATTCACTAGTCCCTATAGGAAGCTTATGTATTTGATCCGGGTTCAATCGATCAATGGGTCTACGTGGACGCCATCCCAAATGTAATTCCATAGGAGTCTTACACGTAGACAGTTGTACAAAGTTATTGTAGGCACTAGCAACTTTAGGAAGATGTTCATCCCAGTCAATTTGATGAGGACGAATGTACATGCGTAAAGTCTGTTGCAATATCTTGTTCATCTGCTCAGACTGGCCATTAGTTTCAGGATGTCTACCTGAAGACATAGTCAACTTAGAGCCATATACATTCATCAGTTGCTGCCATTGTTCACTTGTGAAGCTGGTATCTCTGTCACTTACAATAGTTAAGGGATGTCCAAAGTCTTTTACCCAATGGTGAAAGAACTCTCGAATTACCAAACCAGTCTTTGTTTCTGAAGGCAAAGCTACAAAAATAGCATACTTAGTAAATCTATCAACTATGACCGTTACTTGCATTTTTTCATTTCTGCCTTTCACCTTAATATCCATGAAATCTATAGAGCCAGAGTCTCCAGGGCCGGTAGGGATAGGCAATGGCTTAAGTAGCCCAAGGGGCGATTGCGTGGTGCTTTTGTTTCGTTGGCATACTTGACAACCTTGCACATACCCGATACAATCTGCTTTCATTCGAGGCCAGGTGTAGGAACGCATTAAAGTCCCATAGGTCTTCTTCCACCCAAAATGACCTTCTGCATCATGACATTCCCCCAAGATCATACTCTTGATCTCTTCATTATTTGGTATACACAGCCTATCATTCACATCAGTTCATTCGAACAATAAACCCTGAGTAAATTTATGATCGGGAAACTCTGCTGATTTCTCTTGTACTTGTTTAATCATGGTCTCATAGATAGAATCAGAGGAATACGCTTTCCTAATCTTCTCTTGTAGGTCAACACCCACATCTAAATAAGTCACAATTGCACCGAAAAAGTCTGATCTACGACTTAGTGCGTCAGCAACAACGTTATACTTGCCCTTTACTGGCTTTAGCTCAAAATCAAACATATCAATCTTCGCAGCCCACCTTGTCAACTTAGGTGTCATTCGAGCTTGCGTTTTGAGCCAGCGAAGCGTTTCATGGTCGGAGTACACCTTAAAATGCCTTCCCAGAAGATAGTGTCGCCAATGATTGAGAGTCTCACGAAGAGCATACAACTCTCTTTCATACGTCGAGGCAATCACTTTTTCATTAGGCAACCGACAAGACAAACTCCACAGGTCTGTATCCATGCCCATCGTTTTGTTGGAGTATAATACCTATACCATATTGACTAGCATCACTTGTGACCACGAAAGGTAAGGAAGGGTCTGCCACCTTTAGAACCGGATAATTAATCAAACACTTTTTCAGACGCTTGAAAGACATTGTGCAGTCTGAATCCAACTTCCAAATTACTTCTTTCTTAAGCAATCTGCGAAGGGGAGCAACTATTATCGTAAAGTGTCTTACAAACTTGCGATAGTAGTTGACTAACCCAAGAAACGACCGCAACTCAGTCAGGGTGCGGGGGTTCGACCAATCTCTGATTGCTGCTACTTTTGTATCTTCCGGTTTGATCCTATCTCCGTCAATTACATGTCCCAGGTATAGAACTTGATGCTTAGCCCACTCACACTTCTTTGGGTTTCTCTTGAGTTTTGCTTTTCGTAATTTATTTAGCACAAGTTGAAGGTGCTCAGCATGTTCTTTTTCATCTTTACTAAAAATCAAAATATCATCGAGATAAATAACAACAAACTTGTCAAGTCATTCACGAAATAGTTCGTTCAATGTTCTTTGGAAAGTGGCAAGGGCATTCGTGAGATCAAAGGGCAAAACTATAAACTCATATTGCCCATACCTTGTCGTGAAGGCAGTCTTATGTTGGTCTTCCAGCTCAACCTCAATCTGATGGTAGCCGGATTTCAAATCAATCTTTGAAAATACTTTGCTACCCTGCACGCGATCCAACAAATCATCTAATCGCGGTAATGGTTCGACATTCTTTACCGTTATATCATTTAATCGTCTATAATCTATACGCATGCGAACGCCGCCATCTTTCTTAGGTACAAAGAGCACAGACACACCATAGGGCGAGGAGCTTGGTCTTAACCATCCATTTTTCAACAACTCATCGAGTTGGGTTCGCAGCGCATCCAATTCTTGGGGCGACATACGATAGATAGGCCCCTTCGGGGGCGCGCTCCCTGAAATGATATCAATGCGGTGTCGGATTGGTTTTTCTACCACACCACTTGGTGCTTCAGCTACATCTGCGAACTCTTTCAGCATCCTCTCAATCTCTTGAGACCGAACTTCTTCCTTAGTTTCTCCTTCCCTTACTGGGCGCACATATGCAACAAAGACTTGGTTATACAAGTTGTGTTTCTTTATATGGCAAGCGAACGCTGGGGCACTCATGCAACATTGAGCTAGGCCGCTTTCTTTTCCAGACTCATGATAGAGGCGAATTTTTTTTTTACCTCCTTGCGGACTTGGGAGCCAACATTCATGCTCTCTCAATTTTAGATCCGCATGCGCAGCCTCACCCCAATCCATTCCTAGCAACACATCAAAGGGCAAGTTATCCTCCACCAAGAAGGTCAGAGAGTGGAGAACACGTTTCACCTTCCCTTCTGCCTCTAGCCGAAAGTATACTTGTACTCCCTCAATGTATCGATCCATGACAGTTTCACTGCTATTAACTAATTTACTTACAATGGGCTCATTTAACTTCTTAACTTTAAGCCCAAAACGCACTTTTTACAAATCTTTCTTACTAATATAACTGCGTGTAGACCTGCTATCTATCATTCCTCATTTTCTTATTCGATTTATTTCTAGATCTGCAATTATTAGCTGTCTTTTTTTTTCTCGCATTTCAGTCCAGGCTTGGCGACGAGCGGCCAACTCATCACCCACGCCAGCGAGGGATCCATCTAGAGAGATGTATACGTTTGCCACCTCTGGACAGTGCACTAGATGTGGACTGTCTTCCTCTTCAGTTCCTGCCACTGGAGCCTTCGAATGAGAGGGTTCTGGTTTTTCAACATTCGAAGCTCCGGTAGAGGCAGCTGACACCTCTACTGGTTGTTCCCTTTTGCCCCCCTATAGTCAGGGCAATAGGGGACAACGTGGTCGGGGTCCCCACACTTGAGGCAGTGGTCTGCTTTCTTTCTTTCTGCCCAAACTTTTTCTGTGATTCCCAATTCTTTCCAAGGCTCTCCTTCGGGTAGGCCTGGATGTGGTGGGTATGGTTTGTCCCACTTATTGTACCACATGCCTCTTCCTCTACCCAGGAGGAATAAGAACCACAACCACCTTGTGAGGGACCATTTCCCCTTCCTCTCACGTAGTGGCTTCCTTCACCACCACCCCTCTGGGTGCCGAATCCTCGTTCACCACGACCGCGACCTCTTCCTCGGCCACGTCCTTTTCCTTGGCGCCCTCCCCCGCGGGCTGCAACAGCCGCGTAACTCCCCTCCTGAGCTACCGGTTTGTTGGGTTCATCGAGACCATAGTCTACCTTGTCCCAGGAGATGGTATCGGCGCCTCCTTCCTCAAAGATTAGAAGGAGACTGTATTTCCCAAGTATAGACCCTGAGATAGTGCAGTTTTGCCATCTTTTACCCGCTTGCAGATCCTTCCAGTAATGACAATAGTTCGCTTTGGCGAGGAAGCCGGCGTGATCTATTGCGATCTTGCCGAACTTCTCATATGTCATCCCCTCTTCTTTGGTGCGGGGATAGAGTTGTGCTCTCAGGGGATCCGAAAGTGCTCGTGCAAAACTGTTTAAGATTTGGGCTGGCGTCAATCCATGATCAGGGCATTGCAATAGTTCGTCCATAGTGATTTTTAAGGCAGAGATACTTTTCCATTTCCTATTAGGAAGGCAGAGGATTAACATCTTAGTGCGTCTGGCTAAATTCTTATCCTCAAATCTTTCTCTTACGACTTTGAGGAAATCTTCGATTCGCGTTTGTTGCGAATATTCTACCATAGAGCTGCAGCCCGCCTTTTTTTGCAGCGAGATGGTGAAGCTCATGGCATCGCCTCCCATGCATGAAGTTGCCATCAACACCCTGTCCCAGTATGAAATTCGTTGTCCGTACAAATATGTTTCGATTGTTGTTGCCCAATGCAGAACACTTTCCTCCTTTCCATTATAGGTCCACGGCAGTTTAAGTTTTATCTTGCTAACCTGCCCGGTTTTCTGAGGAAGTTTTTCTTTTGGATCCCCCCTTCTTTTCCCCTTCTTCTCATCATCGCCATCGTCATCACCATCTCCTCCTCCGCCTCCAGCGCCCTTTACTATCTTTTCTACGACTTCGGGAGTGAAAGTCTTAGTGACATGTTCATCCAAGGCCCGGATGTAAGTCTGGACATTCTGGTCAACGTCCTTTGCTGACTTTTCCAATAAGTTATTCCAGACATTTTTGAATTCAACCCGATGTGTTTCCACTCTTTGTATGGTTTGACGCATTAAAGCCATATCCTGCCTTGTGTTGAGGACAATTTCTCTGAGGAAAGCAAGTTGTTCTTCTGTTGCAGAGGGTTTATCTTTTTGCGCTTCTAGAACCTTCTGCAGTTTTTCCCCTTCTACCTGTAACCTTTTTCTTTCTTTCACTTCTTGCCTTCTGGCTGCAAGCATTCTATTGTTCAGCTCAACCCTCTTTTCCTCCATTAGCAGATTCCGTTCGATTGGGTCTGTCACAGTGCCCAACTTTGTGATGAACATATTTTTTTCTTCTTCAGTTTCTCTTAGCGGCTCGTTGGAGTAATAGTACTGACCGGCCCAATCCAGTGGTTCAACTGGAAGTCTGGCCGCTGCAGTATTGCTACTCTCAGGTAGGTCCAGGCGACGACGTCTTTTCAAAACTTCTCCTTCTTCCTGTTCTTCTTCTTCTTCTTCTTCTTCTTCTTCTTCTTCTTCTCGTATACTCTTCAACTCTTCTTCCAATTCCTTATCCATCTTCTCTTTCATTTTTCTCTTTGCTTCTTCTTCTTTTTGTTTCTTCTTGACTTCCTTTTCCTTCTTCTTCTCTGCCAGTCTGCGGTCTGCCTGTTCCACAGGTGTGGGCCCAGGCTTTACTGTTTCTGATCGCATGAACATGTGGGACGTGCATACACGTCTGAACCCCAATGGGAACATGAGCCGGAACAGCGGCCCCAACAAAACAGAAAGGACCAACAGACCCTGGATGGGATAGTCATCCATGCTGACGACCGGCACAGGGGACCCTCCGCCGGATCACCACAGTACTATCCCACTTATGGACTCAGTTTTTGATCCGCGGTGAATGGAGTACTGTATTTTTTTATTTTTTTATTGTAGAAGGTGCTGCGTAGAATAAACAACAGATCAACTAAAACAAACTTACTGTTTAGATATGTATACTTTTATTTTTGATATGTTGTCTGACTCCCTGGATCAAACCTTTGGCAAATGTGTTTCTGATGTCTTGTTTCTCTTGATATATATATATTTTTTTAATACTAACTGGCTGGTTGTCTGATGCAGGTATGGAGTACAGCGCAGAAGGTTAGATGCAGATAGTTCGCTTATCCAACCAGACAAAAATACTTTTTTTCTTTCTTTCAGGCTTAACTGGCCCTGTAGATACTCATCACCGTGCTTGGGCTGCTTGATGCTTGCAATCTGACGTGGCAGGTAGCCACTTCCCACATCGATCCTTAGTCCGTGATGACGATACCCAGCCTGCCTATCGAGAGGGGTAGGAGGGAGTTTATTCCTACTCGCAGAACAGTGGACCACCTAATCTAGTGTGACCAGGCCCTGACACATTGCACTTGGACCATCTAGACTCTAGAACGATCCTGATCCAGACTTCGACTCCAGACCAGCAACAGTCACCTTCAAAGGGTCAAAGAAAGAGAAGGTAGGGGACACACACATATACGCAGGTTCAAGGAAAGGAGGTGCTTCTCTCTTCTTGAAGATGCCGCCGATAATGTTCCACGACGCTCTGCACGCGCCAGGTAAGTAACTCTCACCTCTTCTTCTTCGGCCTGCTTCCCCCACCATCCAACATCTCTTCTCTTCCTCCCTCCTTCACTTATTCTCCATCACCACTTCTCACCGGCCTTGATCATGCCAGCGCTATGAGTACAGCGAGCATCTGCTCCGATACCAAAATTTGCATGGGTCCTGGGGACCATCTCACGCAAGTGTGTATATGTCATTCATCATACTCGCACACAATGATCAGTAGTCTCACACGATAGACAAAGGTAGATGAGAAGAAAACTGAGTTTCACAGCTTATATTATCAAAAATATGATTACAAAGAGTTCCATAGTTCCCTGAGTCCAGCGCTTATCAGTGCAATGCCAATCCAGCATCAACTCATTAACATGACTCCCAATACATCAGCGCTACTTCCGCAAATTGTCTCCAAGTCATCAATGTGGTCACTATTCGTCAGCGCCACCTCTACAGTTCACAGCCAACTCAGGTAAGTATCTTCCATAGCCAAGCCTTGAATGAACAGTCTCTGCCTCGGTCCCTTCCTCCTACGATGCATACACACTCTTTACTTGTGAGGATTTACTCTGAATACTACTCATAGTTGTCTACCACTAACCCTCCAAGTCTATACTAGCTCGCTGGGCAGCTATGGCTGCATCCTTTCCCAGCGCAGTCTTCTTCCTTCTCCCAGCGCATCTTCATCCTCCAGCGCTGCTCCTCCTGACTGGCGCACAAGTGCTCCAGCACTTCCACGCACAAAATGCCAGCGGAGATCTGGCGAGGAATGAGGCTGGCTGCTTTCTTTATAGTGCTGGCCTCTCCTCGCTGGGTCTGCATTGGCTGCTTCAGGCCTTCTTTTGTCCCAGACCCTGCATTGCATGTGTCCCAGTACAGTCCCAATGAAGTTCAACTGCTGTTGAGGCCTTTCGGCCTAGATTTGGACTTGAAAGTC